>QVNW01000070.1:0-236309 GCA_014825475.1 Pseudomyrmex flavicornis
AACAGATTGCATACCGTTAAATTTTAAATAAACACAAATAATATAATTTTTTTAAATGTAATTTTTCTTAAAAACAAAAACAGAATATTTTTTTCATTTTTATCTATCTTCCAATTATAAACACATTGAAACAGATGCGACCTAATGTGCAATAGCTTCGTGCAATCGCGCCGAAGACAGATCCGCATCGCTCGCGTGCATCTTCGTAAGCGCGTCGTTGCGCAGCGTTGTGCACGTGCGCATCTGCACGTCCGTGGTGCAACGCGTTGTCGAAACATTTTCGGTCATGTCCGTAGGAGTCGTTCAACCTCGCTGTCGGCAGTCAAAGCCACCGGCTTCCATCGGTAGGATAAGTCTTGTCCATAAACTGTACGCGAGCTGCGCTCCCTTTCGGTCTCTCTCGACTCTGAACCGATTTGCGTTCGCAATCCATTGCGTTAAAGCGCGCCTCTCGCGCGCTTTGCATTTGCGTAACTCGGATTCCACATTGCGCATCCAAGCTAAACAACATGCATTTATAGTACTATACTCGATATTATACTCGCATGCACATATTATATGTTCTATTTTTAAACAAAATACATTTGATAGCAATTATACGTGTGTCTTATATAACGACCCTTTTGACAAGAGATCATTATCACTTGTAATTTGTACATCAAAAGTTGTAAATTTCAACATCGAAATGAAACAAGACCCGGAGAAAATCTTAAATCTCGATTAAACATCGAGTTAGGAAACATAAGAATTTTTAAGTTTTTATTATTGAATAATATATGTAATTACTGTATCAACTGCGAGATGCCTAAATAATGCAGACGAGCGGCATTATTCGGTTTCTCTATAGTGTTCATCGCACGCGGTTCTGACTTTAATGACGGAGTGACTCTTCGTCGAATACTCAAATGTCACAACAATTACGCGAGTCATTAATTTCCCCACGAAACACAGTTTCCTAATAAACAGAAAATAAGAGTTTAAGGCATTCTGTAAAAACACATCATTTCACGTGCCTTCAATTACCAGAGCCAAAGAACTCCGAAGTAGGAGTCACATATCCACTTAAATCGCGATCCTCGCAATCTCTCGTTGCAATTTTAATCGCGTAATTTTCGTCGATGTACTCTTATATTCCTCTCCCTTCATCTAAATTTAATCGCGGAAAATTAGATCTGCCGCAGATCCCCAAGTAGAGAAACGTCTCGGATTCATTAAAAAAAATCTCATTTCGACGAGGAAGAAAAAATCTTTCGCACGTATGCGGTTCGCCGGTGATAGCCGAAACTACATATCGACGATCTGTCTATAAAAAAAAAAAACAGCCTTTTGCACATATCCGCGCGACTGTGTCGAAACGATGTCATCTCCAGTCAAATATAGCGCTTTATTCCGCGAATACGTGCGACAGGTCGAGCTCGTAAGTTCTATCTATAGGCAAGTCGAAAGCAGCCTTCTGATACAGTGTATCGACGTTGGGGATGGACTTCGTAAAACATGTATGCGACAACGAGCCCCGACTTGGCGTGCTCGTCACACTGACCTGAAAATCGCGCGTGAAGAAGAAAAAACGAAGTTAGAACATAATACGGATTACGCGATGTATATTATAGATATATTGCAATTTTATGCACGACCAGATTTTAAGTAAATGGTTCGATCACATACAGAATATTTTTCTTTCAGATCGATCTTATGCATAAAATTTCTTCGTTTTTTTGTTTTTCCCCATTAATGTCCATTCTAGCATATTGTTTTTAAATTTTTGCTTTTCAAAACTGCACTAGATTGTTTTTTCTTTTTTTTTATAAATTCAACGTTGCGTTGTTTCCGTGAAAATAGTGATATTTTCTCTGATTTACATTTAAATAGAAGGTGAAATCGACGCAACAAAAAAAAAAGTTGCCGCGATAAAATTACGTACATACATATGTTTTCTCGCAAACAAATAGAAAATATTGTTTACCGTGGATTTTGTATTAGAAAAGTAATGTAAAAGATATTCTCTCCCACAATAAAATACATATCCATTGTATTTTTCTACCCGACTGTTTGTGAGAAAGTTTGCGATATTGAATGTCATTATTGAGCAGAACCGTAGAAGTAGTAAAAAGTCGTCTCGGACATCACGGAACGCAGATAAATGATAAAATGCAATGCTACTGTCTCATTTATACGAGCGTGAAACAACTGACTTCGGATTACCCGTTTTCGATATTATGCACACGCAATGTTCTGAAAGAAAAATGTTTTCAAGGAGAAATATAAGTTCTGCACACGCGAATACGCGAAGTTGCGAGCAGATTGTTAACATTACTATTGAACAAGAAATGTTCAGAAAAACTATAACGTTCTGGAAATTTTTTAAGGCGTTGCATTTTGCAAAACACGACAAAACACTTGGAGACGAGAACAGGAAACTATATACATTAATAAAAAAAGTTTTAATTTCAGGAAAAAAACTTCGGATATGCATACAGACTTTAATAGCAAATCTCTCGAGTTTTCCCCTTCTAATACTTTCACGCACGAAAATGGAAGCGACGAGCAAAACTCGATTGTTTAATCCGCATTTAATGACGCGCCGAAGTTGATCCCCGATTATCGAGTGTGAAAAACGACGTCGCGACATTAAAGCGGCACTAAACTATGCAACAAATTACAATTTAATTTAAACAATGTCACTCACATGTCACACACAAGATTTTAGTTTTTTATTGTTATTGTCAATTTGACGTTCTAAAATTAAATATCGATAGGATATGTAATTTACGACACATGAAAAATATGCGCTCAAAGATCTTGTTAGACTTTCTTGCCTTAAGAGATTTCTTGTCTCTAGCTACCTACTTATCGACTTTATCTAAATTGCGGTTCCCAAAGAGTGATTTATTTCCGGAAACGCAAGTTAAACGCATATATTCAAGTATGATAATGTCTTCCTCACGTCTCGCAAATCATTACAAGAAGATAACCGCGCTGCGTAACTTTCCGAATAAATCTTTTTACTATTTCATTCTGAATCCTGACCACTTTCGTATACTTTCACGTAATTTTATATTACGTGATTTAAGATAATTAACATGATGTAACGATTAGTACTTTGTTGTATCCCTCACTGGCACAACATTGCATACAATGAGTTATATAATTTTTAATCGTAATTAGTTACGTTACTAATTCCATTAATATTTTTCTATTTAATTGCAATTTCTAATTAACAATAATATTACTGGCAGAGTTATTAATTTAATAATACACAATTTATAGTTGTTTACATTTGCATAATTAGTAAATTAAATGTTTAACAATGATGTTAATTGAGCAACGTTTTCAGGCAACGGAATGGTGGCTAAACGACATGTATCTGTCGATCCCGCTGGCTCTGCCAATCAATAGCAATCCCGGACTGGCCGCGAAACCGAAGAGATTTGTAAACCAGCAAGAAGCCGCGGTATTTCTCGCGCGGTTTCTCACCGAGCTCCTTAATTATCAGGAATTACTAGATAGGTAAGATAACGTAACGCGCTGATTTTCTATATAATTTTCTCTCGCTTTGAAGAATGAAAAGCGTAAATTCGCACAAGTTAATAATCGGCGTAAGGAAGCGCGCAACTCTACGAGATGCGACGCGTGCCAATCGACTTGTCTTTATTGTCGTCTCGACGGGGACAAAAAGAAGCCGCACCGAAATCAATTTAGAGAGGGCGTACGTCTGCGAGGAAATCCGGACCGTAAGATCCATAGAAAGCGAGCATAAAGAGGGTAGGAACCTGAAAAGTGCGAGAGAGAAAGTGAGAGAATGAGAGCAAGGCGCTTCTCCGTTGGGCGCGTGGAACGCGGCTCAAAGGATCCTCGGTATCCTGCATCCGGATACGCGAATAAGCCGGGAACCCCCGCGCGCTTGAAGAGAGTGCTTCTTTCTTTCAAAAACTAACGTAAATTCGTGGGAAGCCGGCGTTGCTCTCTTTTAATGGCGAGTCTTTTAATATCTCGTCTCGTCCTGCGTTTCCTTAAAAAAAAAAAAAAAAAAAAAAAAAAAAATTCGAGAAACTTATCTTGTACCCGAAAAATAAAATAATGTTAAACTGAATTCCAACATAAATATATATTTTTTTCCTAACGAGATTTTCACCAAAAGTGCAAATAAAGTAACATAAAAAGAAAAGATTTACATAAATACATACAAAAGTATAAGATTCGAATTTTGAATAGCTCCGGATTGGAAGTCGAACGCGTGAAATCCAAGGACGGCAAGAGTATGCAGCCGCTCTGCATGGCGCAGCATTACCAGATGTTCCGCATTTATCGACGACCGGGTGCGAACGTTGACGAACAAATTATTCTGGATAGAGCGTCCTCAGGCGATCACATCATTGTCGCGCATCACAATCAGGTATAACGATGCGATTCGGAATCAAATAGCGATATTATGACGAAATAATTACAATGACAATATCTCATTATTCGTCTAATATCTATTACAGTGCGTTTCGAACGATAAATTATTTCGGCGCGCACTATTCGTCGTGACTGCGAACGCATCGATTTTTTACAGTTTTACAGCGTACCTGTCAGAGCATCGGATCGAGGTCGGATCACGGAAGCTGAATTGGTTCAGCAGTTATTAAGAATCATGGAGACCAAAGCCGATCCCAGAACCCCACCAGTAGGAATTCTCACGACCGCGAAGCGACCAGCCTGGGCGAAAGCACGAGAGGAATTGATAAAGAGTGCGTATGGCATTTTCTTAGTTTCATTCAAAAATATTGGTTTCAAATGAAATTATTTAGTTACTCGTATCGATTTTTTTCAAAAACTATTCGGCCAATGAAATATATATTTAATATAAACGTTTCGTTTTTTTTTTTATTTGCGCGTTGAACAATTTATTAACTTCTGTGTAAGTTACGGCTTGTCTTGCTGTTAAAGAGGAGTGTGACGATTTATTTATCGAAAAATAGCCCTCTCGATCTTCGAACCCTCGTCGCCGCACGCTACCCTCGCCATAATTATCCGCTCGCGCGTTCTCCGCTTCGCCAATATTCGCAATATTCCCATTAACTCCCTAACCCGACCTAGCTCAACGGAAACCTACGACCTACCTACGCCTGCAAATCGAATGAAGAGTCGACGAGTAACGAGTAACGAGTTAACAGCGAACTGCGTTAGCGGTGATTAATTAACAGCAGAGAAGTCTCGTGAGAGAGAGAAAAAAAAACAACAGAAATTGCAACACATTCGTGAAAAACTATTTCGACTTCTAAACTAATTTTTAGATTTGTGTTTTGTACAATGTAAAACTAATTAAAATTACATTAATTACATAACTTTATAATTTGTTTGCTCTGTCTCCTCTCTTTTCTGAAAAACAAAAAAAAATTATTTGAGCCGTTTCTGAGTGACACTACAAGATGATCATTATCGAAATTAACGAGATCTGTGCAAACGACTTTTAGACGAGCGCAATCGTCACAATCTCGAATTGTTGGAGCGTTGCCTGTGCGTCGTTTGCATCGACGACGACGTGCTGCCGACGACGTTTAATAATCCCATGAAGAAGGAGGACCGCTGGATCGGTGATCGAGATTACGCGAACGTGCTTCATCATGCTCTTCACGGCGGCGGGTCCCGACACTTAGGCGCGAATCGTTGGTTCGACAAGACCGTCCACGCTATTCTTGGCAAGGTATGCCACCAACGACACGAACGAATATCGTCAATCAACGCCTGCAAAATTAATTAATTCACACACGTTAGATAGAAATCCTAAGCGTATTAACCGTGTAGGAAAGTCGAACTCACGATTATTATTGGTACATTACCACACAATGTTCAATCGGCTGTGCCCAAACCGATATATAGAAATTAGAAATGCGCAACATGAGAAATAATACAGCCGCGCGCGGCTCGCGTAATAGCGCCATGCGCAATTTCCAAAGCAAACCGCCAATCGAACAACGTAACAGTCCGCGGCGGATGTTTTCCACGGATGCGCTCGAGCCAAATTAGACTTATCACTTTCACCGGCTCCCAAGACTACTCTTTGATTTGATTGGTGTCAAAGTTCACGGGCGAAATCGTCGTCTCGTTCGTGAATCTACACGACGCGTTGCGACTTAACCCGTCACTTTCATATTCCGCGCGACAAAATACATTTGACTCTTTTCTCATATATATATATATATATATATAATTGATAAAAATAGTCCTTTACATACATAAATCGTCTGGTTTCTTCTCTCATCTGTGTACTTTCATTAGATACATTTCAGCTACCTCACTCTCTAATGTAAGATCAATTTTACAGAAATTTGTGTTTTCTTTATATATCACAAATGTTTTTATTGTGTTTTTATTAACAAAGGACGGAATGTGGGGACTGACTTACGAGCATTCTGCCGGCGAGGCGCCGGCTATCTTCAAAGTTTTCGAAGAGATAACGGAAAAGGTTGACGCGATGCCACCGCCGGACGAGAACGTGGTACCCTCGCATCTTCCAGCGCCTGAAAAACTGGAATGGTGTCTAACCGAACAAAGTCTGAACGATATCAGAGAAGCTATGACGAATTTTGACGCGTTAGTAAAAAAAAACAACAATCGTATGGATTTTATTTTTTATAGACAATTTTCTGCGAGAAACTATCTATAAATTTGTCCACAATCGGAAGAGATGTTTTTACGTTTCAGACTGATCGAGGATTTAGATCTTTGTATATTATACTTCGAGGATTATTCCAAGGATTTTATAAAGTCTTGTAAAATTAGTCCGGACGCCTATATACAGTTGGCGCTTCAGCTCACGCACTTTCGGTAATGAAAATAAAAAAGCTCGCGTTCACGTTGCCGGTTCACGACTTCTTATTTTCCGCAGACTTCACGGCAAGTTGGTGGCCACTTACGAAAGCGCTGGAATCCGGAGGTTTGCGTTGGGCCGCGTGGACTGTATCCGGGCCGCCAGTCCGGAAGCGCTGGCTTGGGCGAAGGCGATGTGCCAGGGCGATCCTTACGGCCAGACGAGTCAACCGAGCAACGCCAACGTGGAAGGCAGCCCCAAAAGAGTTCAGTTCACCATTTACAGTGTAACTGAAACTTGGCATTTTTCCTATGCGATTCTCGTGTCGTGTTACACACACAGCTCGAGTACACTCGACAGAAGTGCAACAAGGTCGAGCGGAATGCGTTTACTTATTTTACTTTCTACTTCTATTGCCGCCTTCTATTCTTTAAGCCTCTCTGTCATTGGGTTTTGTAAAATAAATGAGTTTTATTTTTGTATATATAGTTTTTTTGTGTGCAATTAATATTTTAAGTAACAATTTGCGCTAAGTTTGCCGACGAGTTGATCGCGGGATTATTTGTGCGACGTAACGAAATCTTCCTAACAGCGAATTTTCCGGCAAATTTCTCACGAACAAAAAGCAAAAATTGCGCGTGTTCCAGAAATATTTTTATTTATGCACAAATCTTTTGCAGTGCTACGAAAAATTTCTGAGTGGTTGGTCGCAATGTCCATTTGCATTACCAATTGCATCTACTTACGGAAAGGTTTTGACATATATACATTTTCTTTTTATGTTGATCGGACGTGTCTGTTGTCTTAAGTTGTCGTAAAGTTACGTGTTATCTTCATTTAGATTACATAATTGTTTCCATTATACAATATATTTTTCGTCTGATATAATAATCGTCTATTTCTATGTTTCCATTTTTATAATCAATTGACTTTGTACTGCCACATGTGTACATATGTATATACTGTTGCACATTAGTTACATCTTATCAAAATGCATGAAAGTGTTAGTGTGTAGAAACGCTATGTATGTTTTTTTTAAATACTAGAGTATGTGCTATCGTACATATGTGATTCTTCATTCATTAATCACGCTGAAAATGAAAAATACTGAATAATGTTCAATAATTAAATAATTTTCAAGTTTACATTTTTATATTAAAAAAATTCTTAATATAAAAAAAAGTGTTGAAACAAACAAAAATGTAAGTGCTTGTTCTCAATTAGAAGACATAAGTTTGCGAAGAAAAAAACTAGATAAAGTGCAAAAACGAAAGAAAAAACAAAAAAACATTTCTAAGAAAACATAATCAATTAAAACGGTTATTTGGTTTGTTCTTCTTTCACGAGTGTTTGTGCGATTCTCGAGAGACCGCGGGCAAGATGGGGATATTTCGTTTGTTTCCCTTACCATAGCTCACCCTTCTTCGAGAAATACTACGGCAACGAGTTGTTATTTCTCATTTATCCGCACTGTGTTGTTTCTTTTAACGATATGTTGTCTCAGCCGCTCTTTTCTGTTGTTTTCTATGTTTCATAGCGTGCAAGAATCTGCGTATTTATATTATGAAAATAATATTTTTGACTTTTATTTAATATCTGTTTAATTGTTATAATATACGTTTTCCCAAAATATATAGATTTATAATAATAAATATACATTATATAATTTATATAATCTATTAGATTATGAGATATATATATTTTTTTTTCATACCGGACATATTTTTTTAAACTTATTTATTTATAAAAACTGTCCTTATAATCTGACTGTACTTTACGCTTGATGTTTGCTTTTCACTATGTAACGTTGCAAACATTACACAGACCATCATAAAAGCATAGAATCTATCAAACCAGTTACTTTGATAAGTGCACAAGAATCGTTCTGTCTATGATTATACGTACTGCGAGAATCTTTTCGTCGAAAGACCAAATTGTGTGCTTTGAACTCACTTGAACGTTGCTCTTCCGGCTCGGTTCTCCAGGCGGAGAGAATCAAGGAGCTGTTTGATCTGGCGGTGCAAAGACAGACCAAGGAGATGAACGACAACATTTACGGCCAAGGTATTGACAACCATCTGATGGGCCTGCGTTATGCGGCGAAGGAGGCCGGCGAATCGATCCCGGAGATCTTCACGGACGAGGCTTACGCGATCGTTAATCACTTCGCCCTGTCGACGTCACAGGTCAGTGATCAGGGCCGATCGTCCTTCCACGCACCGGTTCGATTTATGGATTACGATCGATCATTAGCGTCGACGTCATAAAATTCGTTGTTCCTTTCACGCGACACATTATTTTATTTCGATATCCTGCTTATATCACGATTTTAGTAATCAAAGCACTCGTGTCTGGAAAAAAAAACAATAGAAAGACATTAGTGAGAGGAAGAAAAAAAATAATCTGTGATAATCTGAAGTCTGGTCAATTTCGTTTCGAAATCGCTATCTCTCGCTATCTCTCGCTACGCCAGTGCGCGATATAAAGACCGTTATTTAAAGTGGTCTATCACGACGAAATGTAAGTCGAGATCCCGGACGTGTTGTAAGCACCTTTTATAAAAGTATTATTTAATAACTCGGACAGCCGAGGTCGACGTGTGATCAATTTGTTTAAGAGAAATTACGTAACATTGAGAAGATTGCACATCTTCAAGACGTACGCAGTTTTAATTAATACAGGATAGAGATATGTATTCACAGAATTTCATGCCAATCATGCCGTGCGATTGCAACATTAAATGACTAGTTAGAACACTTTTTTAAAACTCACATTATTTTCTTTGGCTCGTTAATTCACCATGTGAAAAAAAAAACAAACATCTTTTTAGTTGCTCGCCAATATATTCAAATTAGCGATAAAAAATGCACATACGTACACGCTGATGTCACTAACGTCGCATCTCTAAAATAAACGCGAGATCGATATTGCAGGTGACCACGAAGAACGACGTGATCGCCGGATACGGTCCGGTGGTGCCGGACGGTTACGGATGCGCGTACAACGTACGGAAAAACGGCTTCATCTTTTCGGTTTCCGCTTTTCACAGCGACGGAAGGACCAGCGCGATGCAATTCGCGCAAACTCTGGAGCAGAGCCTGCGGGACATGGAGACGATGATCAAGAATTCGAAGAAATGATAGACGCGCGATTGAGAATGTTATAATTTAATGAAATGTAGAACTGCAAACGCAACGCAGCCTTCTGTCGATTTCGACGGTGCTGCGTAAGAAAAGGGTGATTCGAAAATTTTAATCGGGGACCCGTTATACATATATAACGTACGCTAAGCAATACCGAAACAATTTTCTCTGTTCTTGGCCTCTATCGACGTATTGCTACATCGAACGTTCTACTTACGATGAACGTAAAACGTTCCGTGTGTTAAAAACGGTTTTTGTTTTATTTGTCGTTCTCAAAGAAAAGAAAATAAATATGTTGATATATAGAGAGACTGGTTTAAGACAAATATATATTCAGTTTACAATTGTTTGTTGAACGAAGAGCGCGACTTTCGAAGCACCCTTGCTTGAAAGGCAAAACTACCTGTGTAGAATTTAAGAAATACGAACGTAGACTACGTAGCGCAGAAGGATTTAGCAACTTACTCTCGCACAAGTCATTGTATCAATTCGTTTGATATGTATCGTTGATTTGATATATCATTTGTAGGAAGTAAATATATATATATAGAGAGAAGAGAAAGTAGCGTAAAGAAGCGTCGCCGGAGCGCGCAAAACTCATCTAAAGCTGAAAGTAATATTTATAACGTGTTCTTCGTTACACGAGCTAATGTTAGAAATGTTGTTGTCTGTTTTCTATAGAGAAGTATATACACGTACAAAAACGTAAAACACAAAGCGCGCGCGTTCACCAAATCTCGCGAACTGAAACTCCTTCAGCGGTAGTCTGACGTCGTCGTACAGTAAGCGAGTTGTAGATCGATCGGTCGTTTTAAAACTCTAGTCCATTTTGAAAGAGTCAAGTTTCTTCGAGTGTTACGTCCGAGCGCTGGAAAAATTGCCGAACAATTTTTGACATTGCATTTCTCTTCATCATTCGCTCAAATGAAAGATTAGTATTTTTTGGTGTTTGTTTTTATTTTTTATTTTTTTACCGAAAAAATATTCTAAGGATTAGCAGAATTATTTTTGTCACAAATGTTGATTGGTCCTATCGTCTTCCTTTTAGACTTTAGTTTTTTTCTACAATTATATTTAGTTTATTGATTTGAATATTTGTAAAATAATTATTCACAGTACGTCGATTACCGAATGATTTTTTCAGCGCGCGAGACTCGTCTATCGCAGGATTACTCTACACGTGGCCAATCGTATACGTATGTTGGCGCCCGCACAGTAAACTCTTGTCCAATTCTTAGGTAGGTCGGCGAGATCGCACCGCTCGAGTCGGTCGATTGTCGATGTAGCTCTATCTGTCGCTCTATCGCGCTATTCTTCTATTTCCTAATACGACTTATCGTAGTTGATCATCCGTGCCAGAAGTTGAGACTGATGAGACAACAATAATCGAATACGCAATTTAATCCTAATTGTATTTGATACACAAAACTATAGTAACATGTATATGCGTAGTATGTGAAATTGTTTGCTGAGATTATCAAAATGACAATCTCAAATTCTGGTACGTGTAATTCCCATATCAAATGAAACTGAGGTAGATTTTCTCCAACCCTGCAATTTAAACAAGTTTATTTAGGCTCGCAGTGATTTTTATGCTGACATTGTTGCGCTCGTATGTTAGATCTGCCTTTTTACTTATGTCACTGTTCAATCAAGTGGAAAAAGTTGTTTTCATTCTATTACATTATTTATATAATATACATATCTATTACATATCTATATAATACATATCAGATGCCAAGTACACGCATCGAAGAGATCGTCATCGTTACTGACTCTTTTACGGATGATCCCACTTCACCGGTATTGTGCTCGCGCGCCTTGATTTGTCGTACTTGTTATTACTCGTTATAGAGTAGTTTCACGCAATTGTGGCTGCTGTAGATTTGTTGATTTTATTCATATTTTACAAAATCGTGTACGCGAACTTGCATTCCATCTCATTATTGCGTTCAATTTCTTGAAGAACGTGATTTTTTATATCAAACTGTTATATCTGTTAATTTAAGTAGAACTTTTTAATCGAAGAAGCGCAATTCCGCGCGTAACACATTTGTTAGTTCTTCCTTCTTGAAACTTTGTTCCGCTTCTTGTCAGCTTTATCCATCGCATTGTACCGTTTGCTCGATCGCTTCGTTGAATGTTCCTTACGCGTTTAAATTTTACGAAAGTTAAGATACGAGAGAGCACGGTGTCTTTACGTTATTGTTAGAAAAAATGAACAAACAGTATATATGTGCATACGATTATACTAGGATTAATTACGCATTCGAGAAAGTGCATTTATGTTCTCACGTACGCAGAATGCGACACACATTAATTGTACATCGATGAATGCAATTTTTCGATCGAATTGCATAAATACGGGAAATTATTTTTATGTTTAATTGAGAAGTTTATTACGTTGTTTATGTAATTCTCTCACTTTTGGTCACCCAAAACATTGTTTAATCAGTTGCATCCTGCGCATGTACAATAGGTACATGCAAGTGTGTTCTGTGCTAGATCTAAGAAAGATATATAAATACTATTATTACTAGTTTATAAGACCAGAGAAAAATTATATATATATATATATAATACTTATAAAAAAATTATACTTAAGTCTGTATCGAATTACGAATCGAGATTACATTGGAATTTGAAACTGATCAGAACGAAGTTCGATCAACTTCGAGAGAAATTGGCTTCTTTTGTTCTGATTGATCAAATTCCAACTCGATCTGTTGTCCGATACGGACTTCACATATCGCGAAATTTGTGATCGCAAGTTTGCGGCCAAGAATCTCATACACATATCAGGCGAAAGCCACCGTAGCGACGATCTTATTCTGGGATAAGACATATCCTGATAAATCGATAGGAATGCTTCGATAGGAATCGAATGTAATTAATTAACTAACGAAATGCAACTCGCGAGAAAGCTCTAGATAGTAGATAGAAAAATACATAGACGTTAAATTATATATATATATTCCTTGTTCACGCGCGATAATCTCGATTGTGTTGTGTTGAACCGCGATGATGAACGATTCTTCTGCTAATTTTTCGCTTTAAGTATTGGATAAACGATTGTCAAACCCTCATAGCTCCGAAAATGTATGAGCAATGATGTCTCTAGTTGATGTCTAAAGTTGAGTTATGTAAAAACTATTATTATATATAAAATATCACGTTGAGAGATATATTAGAGGTATTTAACTATGTGTTTTTAAGACTGTTGATAGCATATCAACAACAAAACGTGATAAGAGTGAAAGTATATAATTATAACATATGTATAGTAAAAATAGCATATAATATACTGTTGATAGATGTAAGATATATCTTAAACGGAACTATGAGGATTGAGCAAAATAAAATATATTTTTCATTTAATTTTATCAAAATAAATAAGAGTAATTTCTAATAATAAGAATAAATTACAAAATCGTTTTAAAAACGTTGCGGTTCTCACATACGCGATTCGTAATTGTTGTCTGCGAAGGTCGCTTTCATCGTTGTTAAAATGTTCCTTGAAAATATCGTAAATAGATAATGTGTTATGTGCATTATTATAAATTCTCTTCAGTTCTTCAAGTTTAGAATGCTTGAAATCTCGTAAGATTATATATAAATACTACTTGAAAAAACATTATAAGGGCACATGAAAACAATAATGGCGTCGATCATATAGATGATATAACTGCTTGAGAGAGAGAGAGAGAAGTCAATTTCTAAAGACTTGACTTATATTTTCAAATTTCTCTCATATAATAAATTTTTTTATGCTGATATTCTCTTTTCTCATACATGAATTGGACATTCAGAAGTCGATAAATTCAATTAAACACTGAAATGCTATGAGAAACTATAATTTATCTAACTATATATTTTAATGCGATGTAGTGAGAATTCATACACAACCTAATAGTTTATATAACCGAATCTCTAACACACAATTGTAATCACATAAACATATTGTTTGGAAATTAACTATTAGGTTGTATGTGACTATTTTTAATTATTATACACAAACGACTTGAAATCTTTTTTTGGCATAATTCACTTACTTCTGTGCGTATATAAACTTTCGATAGATAATCGAATAAATACACTGAGCTGTCCGTTCGCGCGGAAAGCACATACACAGCATACCTCTGCTAAGTAATTGATCCACACCAAAGCATGTTGTATCACGTGTGTACATTTTTTCGTGCAGAAATAAATTCCAGCGGGATACCAGTTGTTTTTGTTGTATTTATTAATTTTACTTAAAATAGAATATCTATATTCCACAATCGTAACAAATCATTTGCTTCGTCTACGAAGCACTTAGATAACACAGATATATACTATATATATATATATATATATAATATAACACATACACGTTCGAAGCTACCATTATTGTATCTTAAAGATACTTTAACAATAATTACAATTAATTTGTTCAGGTCACTAACTAGCACTAAATGTGAAGATCTAATCTGATTCTTGTACATTAAATAGGAAAATATAGCTCTCGATGTAATATGAGCATCGAATAGCCGCATTCCGTACTAAAACGAGCTATCTGCTTGATTCACAAGTGACTGCGTGAATCGTGTTTTACAAATTATCACAATTTTGAAAACGAAAAACTAGACTTACAACACCTATATTCACTTTTGCCGGCAATCTGCCGACATTTTCAACGTCAAACTTTTTCTTTTAATAAACATCGGATGAAACTATAATTGTGAGACTTATATTACTATAATACTAAATTCAGTAAGTGCTAAACCAATTAATAAGTAAATTTGAAAATTTTTGCATCATCTATGAATCAAGCAACCGTGAGAATGCGACTTTCGGAATGTGAAGAATCTTACATTTTACTGTTCAGTCATAGATTTACAAAAATTATATTATTTTTTTATATAAACGATAAATGCAAACATTATAAAACAAATTATGCCTTGTCTGTAATTAAAACCAAAAATATATAGACATATATTGTTTTATCATATTCTCTTATGTATTTTGTAAACTATGTATTTCTCTTATGAATATAATGCTATCGTGTTCGGTCGATCTTGTACTGTCGCATATCATATACATATTCGTTGTTTATGATGGTCTACGTATATATTATGTATAATTCACTATAACTAATTAATCTAAAATAATCATGCTAATTATGTGTCACTAAATTTCTCTTCAAATCCTTCAAGTTTTAGGCCGAATTATCAAAGAACTTTTAAAAGACTTTGAAAGAAAAAACCGAATTATGAAAAGTGCACTTTTTTTAAAACAAATACAAAGTTTTAACTTTTTTCTTACTTGTTTTCAGTACTAAATATTCTGTGTCACTAGTCACTATTAGTTTCATCATTACACTTATGAGAAAACGAAAGCTTTGTTCATTTATATACAATTACATCAGAATTAATGATCATAAATGCGGGGTATAAGTATCAATTCATGTTTTTGTCAATTAAAAGTTTCACCAAGTAAAATTCTCAAATTTTCTCTATACAATCTATACCAGATATGAGAGATACCTCCTCGTCTAACGTTTTGGCCAGCTCTGATTTATACACAAAATACTACGTATCTTTTACGACATATTCATTAAAACAAACTCTAAGACACGCTACCAGTTAAGTTAATCCAGTTAAGTCAGAGAGATAAATCGGGTATTCATAGTTGGATCTTATACTTATGATCATAAATATAAGATTTGACTATGAATACTGGCTATACTAATTAAGTTCTCAGATTAAATGCGACGAACACGTTGCATCTGTCTTATTGATAAAACAAATCACTAATGTTTATAATTTTCTGTCAAAAAAATTATCATTTAAAAACTATTAAATTATTTTGAAAATAACTTACATTTCCTTGATAAATCTAAATTATCGCGACATTAAATCCGCATTTACGTATTCTTCATACTCTCCTCTTGCAAAAGAATGCGCGAGAAGAGTGTTCGCGGTGCATCGTTTTTTTGGATCGTGCTGCAGACATTTTTTAACGAGATCTATACCTTCTGCGGAAAGATTTTTTGGAAGTGCTGGTGTCTCGCCCATTCCAACCTTGCACAAAATTTTAATTATTTTTTAAAATTATTAAAATTATTATGCTTACATTTTTTTGCTTTATATTAACATTTTACAATAAAACATTTAACTGTTAATACATATACCTTAAACATAATTTGGTAATTCGAATCGTAATCTGACCAAGGTCGCCTTCCGCTCGCCATCTCGATGATACAGCAGCCCAGCGACCAAATATCTACAGCTCTACCATGTCCACTGCTTTCAGACTTCATAAATACTTCCGGTGCCATATAGGCTTTAAAAAAAACAATAAACTATATATGTATTGACACAAATCTAAATCGAATCAAAATAACTCTAACTTATATTTTTCGAATGTTTGTTGTATCTTGCAAAATTTAATTTATGAGCAAATTGTTTCCCGTAAATATAAAACTTTTTTTTTTTTTAAATACTAACCTTGAGTACCAACAAAACCTTGAAGCTCTCCAGGCATTGTTGTATGCGCTTTAATTTGTACCGCGCTACCAAAATCGCCGAGTTTCAGACAATTACCTTCGTCTGTTAAAAAAATATTTGCGGCTGTGAAAGAAAACGAAACATTAATATCGTAGAAGTGGATGATCTTATTTTACAAACGTTTACTCAAATAATTACTTTTAATATCTCGATGAACTATTCCATGAGAATGAAGTGCTGCGACAGCCGAAAGTAATTGGTGAGTATATTTTCTAACCAAAGATTCCGGCAGGCCATTGCCACTACCTGCTACCAAGCTCTCTAAAGTTCCTTCGGCGCAAAATTCCATAAAGATGAGCATCTCCTCCTGGAAACAAAATTTATCATAACATACAACTGCTATATGAATATTAGCAATAAATGTGTTGTGTTCATCATACACGGTGAATTTCCAGTCCGTAATATCGCACTAAGTGTCGATGTTGAATCCCTTCGAATATCTGTAATTCTTCGGCGACACGTCTAATCGCTCTGTGATCGCCGGGTTGCAGTTGCACTTCTTTCATCGCTAATAGTTCACCAGTTTGATTATTTACCACAGTGTACACTTTGCCGAATCTTCCCTGACCTGTGATACCAAATTTACTTAGCAAACTAGAGTACACACACAGTAGACAAAACATATTTATTGTAAAACATACCTATTTTAATACCTCGCTGCCACGTAAACGTAACTCGTCTCGCTTTAATGCGAACCCTATCTACTGCCTTTCTGTCGACGACTTGACCGATGAGCTCTCGATTCCGCAACCTCTCATCGAGCTCGTTCTCCATCTTTCTAATAGCACGAACGACTCTCTCATGTCTCTGCATTCCCCGCTCAGGCGGACTTATTATCACCGCAAGATTTCCGTCGACTATGCTCGGCGAACTGCTCTTTTTTGCCGTAACCAGTAGTTCGGGCGATTTCAAAGCGTCTCGTGGTTTTTGCGAAAGGCTAAAACTAGCGGTTCTAGTGCGACCGTGACTCGGTGATGAAGCTCTTGATCGCGATAGTCTTCTTAAGCCTGAAGATAAACGTTGCTAAAGATCGTAGGTAAAATTCAATTTTATATGCGATATCAACTTTTTATTCATAAAAAATATCTTAAGAATTTTCTCACAATACTCAATAGATGACAAAACAGATATTCATCAAGTATAAAACTTGACAAACTTGACAAACTTGACTTGTATGTATTTTAACAGAAATAAACCCAAGATTTATAGCTTTTTATTAAATAATCGTAGAAGTTAAAACAAAATTGCATGATTATAGTCATAGATTACCTTCTGCTTCTGGCATTGATTCCGCGTTCGACACGGTTCCCACTACGTGAGATATACAGCGATCCATACACGTCTTCAACTCTTCGAACTCTTGATCAGTGAGATGTTTCGTGTTGTGTGGTTCGCACACCGTTATCAGGAATTCCAGACCTTGATTTGCCCACCTGGGTCTCAGACCACGGCCACGTTCGCACCGAGTTCTCACGAATTCCATCCATAATAATGCGAATGAGACTAGACCTCGTGCAAGAATAGCCTTTTCTTCAAGCGAGAACAACTTGCACATCTCTTTATGAAAATCGAAGCCTGTTCTGTAAGCTTGATGGAGAATTTCGCGAATCCTCGATCGTAACGGCATCTGATCGTTTTCATTGGTCAATCGCTCCACTTCGTCAGCTTCGCTTTGGAAATCCTCGATCACTACTGTTATACGATGTCTCAAATCAAAGACAACGTCCTGAACAAGAAAGAAAATTCATATTTTTGCCGAAGCAGTTGTTTATAGTGTTTCTTACCTTCAAAGACTTGAACGAGTCCTCCATTTCTTGTTTACAGACTGGCCATTTTTCGATGTCGAGTTTCAAACATTTGGCAAGGTTCAGACTCTTCACAAGTTTCTCTCGAGCGTCCACGAACATTCCCTGCCACTCGCGTCCCACAAACAGACGCAGTCTGAGTAGTGTTTCGCTATAAATTACTTGCATGATAAATCGTCGTCTTCTTTCTCCTCCGCGTTTTCCCGAATCTCGCGAGGTCGTTCAATAAGAAATTCATTGACTTGTTTAATCATTGTTTGTGCAATCTCACTGTAAACAATGTTTACTTTTAATTACATTATTAGAATTTTAATAGCTATTTTATTATCTTGAAGTCGTTACTCACCAGAATTTCACACCAGCAATCTTATATCCGTCACTTATGTTCCCAGCGATGGATTTCACAAATAACCACTCATCCATGATCAGATTCTTATGGAAGCTGTCGTGTTGCACCATGTCCACCCACTGCTGAAGATAATCTAAATACACTTCGAACACAGCTCTTAGACTTTCGTCGAAATATTTAACGTTCTCGTCGAACAGAATCTCACAGCCAGCCTCGTCACTGGCAACGGCAGCACGAGAATGTGCGGCAAATCTATCGCGATGAATACAGGCAATTCTGAGGCCCTCGCGTAGTTCCCGCATAAGTTGCCGAACCGACAACGGGCTCGGCTGCTCCGGCTTTTGTTCCAATCTCATCCTCAAAAACTCGTGAACCACGTCCAGAGGCACATGCGAGAGAAACACGAAAGCCGCTCTGAAAAAAGAAACGCACTATCAAATAAGGCCGTTTATCTCGCAAATAATGTATAACATACAATTTAACACTTTCCACTCTGCATCCGAGTCAGATTCGGATAAAAAATATTGTCTACGCAAACGATGTCCGAGTTCGGTTCAAATCGTGTTTAAAAAACTGTTTTCTCCTACAAGAAAAGTGCATCACTTAAAAATTCTTCATGCAGTTTTTCTTTTACCAATATTTTCAAAAGTATAGAACTAAAATTATATAAATTGTAAATAAATATATATCTGTCACTTCACTTGTTTATTTGATTGACTTGACCTTAATCTGACTTCGTTCTCATACGATAGAAAAAAATAAAATTTTTAAAATCGAAAAAGTTGTTTTTAAAAACAAATAAGCTTTAGACACCTGTATGATGGTAAATTCAATTCCCTAGCTTCAGGACTCCAAACACCGTATCGTCGTAACTCTCTATCACCCTCGTATTCTTCATTTATTGTGTCAATAGATGTCTCATCGTCTTGTTTCTCCAATGTTAATCTTGCTTTTCTCAAAATAGATGTATGCAGTCGATCAAGAAAATTGAGGCTTTTTCTGAGACCTCTCGTTTTCAATACGTCTTCGATATATTTCCTAAATGTGTAAAATATCATAATTCACAATTATCATCAGAATTTTACTACTTAAAATATAATAGATTTCAAATTTTGCATATGTTAAAAGTAAATAACTATATTTATCAAAATATACCTGTAAGCATGTCGTTCAAATTCACCCAAATAGAAGTCGAGTCGATCGACTCTTTCATCTTCAATGTACGAAAATGAGGTTTCCGGAGTAGGTGGCAGTGACTGCGATATAAATGACAAACCCCCGACCGAAGAATTATTGCTATTATTACTGTCAGAGGGACTGGAGGTCTCGTCTTGATGATGAGGTATTTCAAATCGTACCGTACAGTGTCGTTGTTCCGTAGAATCAACAGTGTCCGAAGATCGCGAGCTACAAAACAAATTCTATCTAATTCAAAATCTCTTTACACAAAAAACTTTTAAATCTATATCTTTTTACAAATATGATAAAGTTTAATCACAATTTACAGCAAAAAAGCGGAAATTTTTGTAAATACAAGTTAAAACATTTTCTCGATTGTTCGCAATTTGAACATACCTGATGCCAGAGTCGTTAGTGTCTTCCTTCTTTTTACTGTGCAACATCATTAGCAATCTTCCTAATATTTGTAACTTGAGCCGATGATGTTTCGTCATGTTGTACCACAGACACATGGCCTTCACTCGATCGGTGAACTCCGCTCTTTTGTACAACGGATAATTAGCGGCGAATGCCTGAGAAGATGGATATAAAGCCTCAGCGGCTTCCAAGCGAGTCAGTAGACTTTCGACCTGTTGCAAAGCTTCCAATTGCGCACGAGCGCATGCACGGCAATACATGGAGAGGCAACCGGGACACACGCCCAGTTCGATGTTCGGGCTCGAACCGGAATTTGTGGATCGATCGCTTGCAACGTCGCTGGAACTGATGCAACTTGAGTTTCCGTCTTGCACGTCCGCAATTGGATCGTATCTAATGGAATAATACTTAATTAAGAGTCAATTTACTTAACGCTGTTAGCACACAAAAATTATTTTTTTTTTCATATTTATTTATGGAAACGTTATATTGTAATTTGCCTTTTTACGAAATTCTGAAGATGTTTAATACGTTTTCATTTACCTGTATTCCATTATTTCTTTAAGTAAACCCTCCACTGCCTCGCGTTGACGACACAGATATTCATCCTGCGCCATTGGACTACGATCTGCGTGATGCGCCTGCAGCTCTAACCATATCAGATCTTTTAATTCGCTCTGCCACCTGGTTTCCTCGGTGCTCATCTGTCGACGACAATTTCGCTCCGTGCTTCCCTGCAATGATTTTTGTCATATTTAAAACTTTCGAGAGGCAAATAAGTTTTCTGATACACATTTACACAGATATAAAGATATAAATTTTTTAAATTTTTTATAAGGCTTTTGTAATTTTATCGATTTCATTAAATTGTGTAAATTTTACATTTTTGAAATATTTACCAATCTAATTAGGAAGGAGAACGTGTCGTGGAATATTTCTCTCTCTTTGTAGCTCTGTGTCCGCGGCGATTGCGAACACAGATTCTGTTCATTTATCGTCACGTTACTGCATTCGATAACTTCTCGTTCCGCCTTTTTCTCTTCCACACCAACAGGCTTGGAACGCAAGCAGCGAAATCTATTTCTAGTCTCGATCTACGAGGAAGAAAAGCGCAGATTGCTTGATCACGTGCCAAATATACATAATAAAAGAATAAATGTTTGCAAATGAATGAATAAACATGGCCACGTCTAAAAATCGTAATGATCAATTGATTACTTGTACAAATTATATATTCTTTTTACTCATAACTAATATTCAAAATTAATTCTTTTATTTTCTCAAACCTTGATTTGATTTGGTGTCATCAATGCCATATCGCCGCTGTGTTTCTCGGCATAATTGTAAGCTGCCTCCATGTCAAGCTTCAAATCCCTTTCATTGCCGCGCAATAATTTCAAAATTCTCTTGCATTTCCTACTGCCTTCCTTCGTGTCTTCCTTGGTCTCGTTTTCGCGATCTTCGTCCGCCTTGTCGCACATTTCGTTGAAAATAATGGTGTCCAGAGTGTTGCGTCTACGTATAGTTGTTCTTGGTTGTCGAATTTCTTTTTCCATAGACTTCAAATCGCTAAAAATGACAAAAAGCTAAAGATAGTTCATATGCTTTTGTAGTCATTCGAATGACAATTAAATTAGCAAAGTGTTAATTGATATTGTGAAAAATACTTTTAGAAATAAAAAGATTTGTGGGAAAAAAACACATGATTTTTACCCATCTACCATTCTATCTCTTATGCATGTTTCTTACTTGACATTATTTTTTGCTTAATTAACTTTATCATAAAACACAAAGTGCGTATTAAAATATGTACATATATAATTTTGATTAAATATGTACTTTATTGTCTACTACAGTAATTTATTAAATTATAATTGTTCAACACACTGTGAGAGAAGTACATACATTTTTCTATTTGACAGTTTTATCAAGTTGTTTGAAATTAATATAAATTACATATATGTTTTTTAATTATTCGCGCAAATCTATTTTGCAATTTTGATTGATCACGTACCTGCCTGAGTACTTTTGCTTCATGTGTCTTTTCTTCCGACTGAGACGAGTTCGCGGTGGCGTTTGTCCATAAATATCGGACATCGCATGTAGCGACTCTTCGAATTCGTTCGTCGGACTAATACGCGCCTTATTACTGCAAACATAATACTTAATCGAATATATATTTCTGTCGGGAAGATAGTGAAGTGTTTTGCTTATTATCTTGGAGGGATTTTCCCGAAGGCAGGATGTTACTTTTAATATAGACTCTATTGTGAAAGTTGTAGCTTCCACGCATAGAGTTTTTGCACACACAGCTTCCACATACAGGTATATAATAAAAACTACAAATAGTCAATATTTACATTGATTATAAAAGAAAACAATTGATTGTAATGAAAGGAATAATTAAAACAACAGGTAAAAAAACAAAATTAATATCAATAATCTGAAAGTACAATTAATATATTTTATAAATTTTTTTGTATTACTTGATTGTTTAGAATTTTATATAAAATAAATTTTAAATATAGAGAATTAATGACGCAATTCTCTCTCGTCTCTTGATCACAAACATTGTTATCATACACACGATAAGAAAATATATTCATAAAACTAGATTTTAATTTTTTATCTTTATTCTTGGAAAAAGCGTTCTTTTCCAAGAAAACTAAAAATAATATTATATAACACGATGTAACTGTATCAATAAATCCTATAAAAGAGAGAAATGTGAACAGAGAAATATATGTCCATATATGTTCAATGTTTTGCTAATTTTAAATATTTAAAAGCGACGTTATAACTGTGAACATTGACAAACAGAAAGATATATATATATATATATATATATTGTATTCACGTACTGCCAAGAGTTTACAGTCAAGAATTCGCATTGCCGACTTATCACTACGACATACTATACGATACGGAGTTCGTCGCACAGCGCACGACCAAACTAACAATAATGACAATCAACTGAAATTCAGAACACGTATTCGTTACGCGAGCAACCGACGCACTTGCTGTCACACGTACGTCGAATTATAATTGTGCGTCAGTTGAACCGCTCTGAATTTTATTTGACAGCCTATACCGAGCACTAAAAAAAAGTATGTAAACAAAGAAGACATTGCCAATAGCAGGTAACGTGAACGCCGGTTCCACCTTCGAATTTGGCTGATCAAAGCCACGTGTTCATATCAAGTTCCAGCTGACCCACCTGATATGATCAACGTCCTCATCGTCGGTGGAGCTGCAGCCAGGGATTTTTGTAGCTTGACTTTGTTTTACGCGATGTGCCATTTTCACGTTAGTGAAAAAAACGGGACGTCTCACCCGTTGTCTACCGCTGCCGTTGATCGCTGAGGGACTTCAGAGACTGCTGAAACGCAGGCGCCACAGGTCGCGATATTCGCCGAACATCGCCGACACTTACCGATATTTTGCGGATGTTACATAAACGCATGCGCGACGTAAAGTAGTTTTAAAGGCAGTAATTTCTAAAAACAGGACGAGTAATTTAGAAAGATTATTTACTTAATACATTGGGAAAATTGATCACTTTCGGCGAGTTTGACATAAACGTTTTATTTAAACAATTCCTAGTTCCAAGAAAGTACAAGTAGTTTCCATTTATATTCTTGCATCAAAAGGAATATTGGTTGTATTCGGATACGATGATCGTCTCTGCATCGTAAACGTGTCTCGTATTATTCTCGCTGTTTTTAAAATAACTTTTGATAATACTGTTACAAAGATCTTTTTCATGAGTGCAGAAACAGGAAAAGAATGCGCGATCAATTTTATCGTTACAATGTTGCCGAGGTGTTTTTGTCTCCGCTTAAAAAAGGGCAAGTCAAAGAATTTATGCTGATGCTAAATGCACAATTCTAATATTTTTAACATAAAGAAATGCTATATAGCACCGCGCGCGCGCGTGTGCGTGTGTGTGTGTCTGAGAGATATCGGCAAAAAAAGTCAAAAGAGATGCATCTCTACACAATTCAAAATAAATATATGAAAAACGAAAATAACTTGTCGCTCTCAAAGAAATCCAAAGTATAAATTGAGGAGAAAAAGCACTTCACAGGAAATTTATCTGGAATGTTTCAATAAAAATTCGTCGGTTTCGGCAAAGCGTTTAATCGCCAAAAAAATATCGAAATCAACTTTCACCTTTGTTTCTTTTCGCTTTATCGACAGTTAGAGTGTTATATATCGTGCGATTTTTTTCAACTAAGAATAATTTTTGTTTGCACATACATTTAGTTGCAACTCTACATATCTTGAAACGTAAGACTAAAAAGAATTTGAAATTAATGCTGTCACATATTTTCTTAAATAGATACGTTTATAGAAAGATGCAAAATTCCACATATCTTTAAAATAAATCATATATACATACATATATATTTATATATATATAGTGTGTATGTATATACATATATGTAATGTATATATATATGTATATGTATATATAAATTAAGGCAAAATCGAAAAATACATATATTTTAAAATTAAGTGTTTTGAAAACCTAGTTTTCTTTCAACGTAAACACCTGCAACTGAATCTATGCACTAGATTATCTTAAGAGTATAAATTGACGACTATAAAATGCTTTGCTTTAGTTTTCGCTCAATATTATCTGCATAAGAATAAAATAATAATAATAATAATAACGCTACTAAATTGTAAACATTAATATTAATTAATAATATAACATTACTATTTTGTAAATTTTTAATTATTAAAATATAATCAAAAATATCTATTGTTATTACTTCTGTACTTTTTTCCTCTTTTCTATTTCGCGATATATTATTATTATTGTAACATGCGGCTGATGATAATATAGCAAAGTACAAAAGTCTGGCGCAGAATTTATATTCTTTTTACTTTACGAACTTCGCATTCGAAGTTTACGCAGCTCGCCTGTATAACAAACTGATTTTTATCGCACTTTGCATCCCGTCATGTTAAAATTGGCAGCATCTCGAGGTTTACGCGTATTTCAAGTTTTTGTTAGTTTTAATTCTGTAGAATTTCTTTTTAAAAAGACAAAAGGTTTTAAAAATTATAAATGGCATATTAAACTGCCATATAATAAATGTGATTGCTCTATCATTCGACTTCTCACACACATTTTCTCTAACTCGCTTTCATACACACGGTTAATTATTTCCTTTATCACATTCTATCCCTTTCTCATACTCATTTCCTCATTCTTTCGAAAATCTTGGTTACTAACCTACTTGTGAATATCGCGCTGTTCAACATCGCGTTGAAATATGCAAAACGAATCCACTATCAGCGCAATATCCTTACACATCTTTTTAATAGTTTTATTAAATCGGTACTACTTATATAGTACTTCGATATATATATATATATTTATATATATATTTATATCAAGTGAAGGCCACGAGTGTGTTCAATATAAAATTGCTAATCGCTGTGTCGAAATCGTTCTCGTACGAAAATAGTTTGGTACGACTTTTACCAATAGTAGTAAATAGATAGACCATGTCATCGTTTAACCTGGGGTGACGGATTGCGCTGCAATAACAATTTGTGTGTGATTTCACAAGGAAACAATCGCAGAACGTTTGTCCTTGCAACATTTATGAAAATTTATCCAATAACTTTTTTCAACGTATTTAAATGTGCGAGATACTTGTATCTCCAACATTTTGTTTAAATCATTTCAGTCAGATTTTCCAAGAAAATGCCAAGATAGAACCATGTGCCACGTTTCCTCGTTCGAGAGACGGTCGCTGTACAAAGTTAACAGTGAAAAGTTTTACGTCTAAATGTCTATTGCTACAATATAAACCATATGTGTGCCCTATCTCGATTCCTCTATGGCTGGTGTTTAGAAATGGCTTATAACGAATTGCCAAATAAACTATCGAATGTCACGTAAGTTCCACGGATAAGAGGCCGAGACAACTTCCACAAACTCCGAACGTACACCTTTGCTTTCACACCCTTATTCCGTAACTTAAAACAATAATTCTGATGTATCGTTAGCGCATCGTTGCGTAGCTGTGATATATTTTTATCTGCGCAAGGATCTGTAATAGCATAAACATGTGTTGTCTTTAACCCGTGCGTTTAAAGTTACAGAATAATAACCAGCGATGTCTACAAACTATGGCCCGAATTAAGCGTACAAACAGAACCATCCATTAACAGGTGACGACCGCGAGTATATCGCCGCGACGCGTGTGACGATAGTGGTAATATGGTGCTACTGGCGGTGTAGGCCTTTTTCTCGAAGGCGAATCCTTATCGTCGAGGACGGATGATGACGTGACGGCGCGATAAGGACCGCGACGAGCGGAGTAGAATAAAGAACAGTGGGAAACCAGCAGTGAAGATAAGCGTCTCGCAACCCGTGTAATAATAATAACCGGCAGTAATATTTATTGTGAAACAAAACAATACTGGCACCTCGATATATCGAGATATTGAGTCTTCCGACGCAGAAAAAAAAACGGTTAAGTAACAGACGGTAACAGATTGAGAATCACAATTTCCTTGTCATTCCAGCGAGATAATAGCCTGCTCGAAGCGAAATATATATTGAAAGATAAAATATTGGGACAACCATACACATAGAATTGATCGAACGAATGACAGATAAACTAAAAAGTAAAGATTATCGCTTTTGCAGACGACTTCCCGCGTAAAATAGCAAGAAAATTTGCTCAATTTCCGTGAAACATACATGCTATTTCCGGATAGAGTCAATCATGCAGCATTAATTATGGAAAAATTACATATGGAAGACGGCGCGAGTCGCTTTCTCTCATTCCGTTCCTCGCCGCAAACGTTTGAGAGCTTTGATTATCGGTTTTTGCATGAAGGTATAGAATCGTCATATCGAAACGTTGTTTGACGAAAATTATTCGCAATGTCCAATATGCGGATACAGTTACGCGTTATTCGCAGATTCAAAAAAATTGAAGTTAATTTTCATCGAAAGTGTTATTCAAAATAATTCTTATACATCATTGTAGAATCTATACCTCTCTACGTTTCTCTTTTTCTTTCTGTTTATCTTCCTCTCTTCATCGTTTTATCTCGTTTATCTTGTTATCATTTTACTGCATTTCCCGCTTCCGCGAAGTCAGGTGAGATGTTGAAGATAGGAAAGGACGTAAATAAAGGTAATATTAAATGCGCGTTATCACTTTACATGTTTTCAAACTGATCGACGCGACGTTTAGTATTGCCCTTGCGGATTTCGCGCAGCGTCTTGTACTTGTCACGACCTTGACGTACATTTTCTCTGTGGATTTTATCCATCACCGTCTCTTTGGATTCATCGCGTGACTGGGCAAGATCTTGTTTCAACGCCTGCCAATTATAAAATTTAATAGAATGTTTTATATTAGTACAAAAATTTTAATCGTATACACTTACAAGATAGCTTTAAAATAATTTATATATTTTCTGTAATAGTAATATATACCTTCAATTGATCGTGAAGACGTTCGTTTCTCTCTGCCAGAGTACGTCGCTCTTCGACGGGATCGATTATCGACTCGTCAGTTGCAAGATCCTTGGTGACGTCACCAGGAGGAACTTCGTCCTCGCCCTCTTCTTCGCCTTCTTCATTTTCCTCAACGTGATGATGATGCGGAGTCTGATTAGCTTGATATTGGCGGTCGGCTTCTTCTTGTCTCAGCCTTGCATAATAAGTAGTATAGCAATTAATTATGATTACAGTTAAGAAATAATGGTAAAAGAAAAAAAATGAAAAAACTGTTCATACTTGGCAGCTTCAAACTCAGCCTGTAATCTCCTGGCTTCTGCGTCTTTAGCTTCCACTTCGGATTGTATGCGTTGCACTTCCTCTTGCTTGGTTCTTATCTCTTGCTCGAGTTTGGCGCGCTCTGCAGCTTCCATTTCATGTGAAAGTTCTAACTTCTCCATCATCACCGTCAATTCCTGCATTATGCAAAATAAATGTGCAATACAATCGGAGTTCCATAAAAGTAGAAAATAAACATTGAATATCGTTGAATATTAAGTACAATTATGAGAGAAGACTCACCTTTTGGCGATTTTCCAGTTCTTCTTTAGCAGCTTGCAACTGTTTCAATTGTTCCTCAAGGCGACGAATCATTTCCTGAGCTTCGTTCAGTTCTGCCTGCCGCCTGTCCATTTCTTCCGCCATATTTCTTAGCCTTTCCTCGTACTCTTGCTGTTTTTTTTCCGCGCGTTCACGAGCAGCTATTTCTAGTTGCAATTTTTCCCTCTGTTGCTGTTTCGCGATCTTTTCGTCTCTAGCTTGAGCCTAATCAAAGACAAATTTGTATTATAACTTTATATTTAATATCAAACCTTAATATTCATCATACTAAAGTAAAATGTACTTTAACTTTATAAAATACTTTGTTCATTACTTTAGATAAGTTCAATATGCTACGTTAACGTGTTGCGTAAAACAATGTCGAATATGCTAATGACTAGTGATAACGTTACATAATCAGCTATAGATAAGTAAATGCACCAAGAACTCACTTTCACTGATGTCGTGGGGCTCAGTGATACAATACTACTATGTCTGTATATTCAACACAATCTTCCGTACCTTCATCTGCTGTACGTCGATCGTGTCCGGCTTACGTCTGCGCATGTAAAGCTCGTGATTACCCATACATAGCGCGAGAATTCTCTTGTTAATCTTGACTCGGGTGGCAAAAAATACAAAGTCCGGTGCCTTCTTGTCGATTGGCTTGATTATGAATTTCTTATCGTTGAACGAGATATTCCGTATCTCGGACCACGGGAAGCCGATTTTCGGTGTAAGCTTATCATCCTTCTCGTAGATGTTCAAACCTAAAGCATCCACACCCAACCAAAGGTCTGTGCCTTTCTTGTTGCGAATTTCAAAGTAATTCACACCATACATCTCTAAATCCTACGAAAAACAAAATTCACGAAAAATACTAAAACGATACTGATAACACCAAATTCAAAAGTAGCAGTATTTTTTAACTTTTGACAAAATATTTTGGAATGGAAAATAATAATATTCTTGGAAAGAAAAAAATACTGCTTAACGTACAGAAACATTCAGTTCTTTCTAAATACAGAATTATAAAATATAAATAATCCATAAAAGTATAAACAAATATTCTTTAAGAATGTATAAACTACAATTTTTTTTAAGCCTAACAAAAGTAGGATATTCTAATACGTTATTGTAGATTAAGATTACAGTTATTTCTTGTGTACGATTCAAGCAAGATACCTGAGCAATTTTCAGATACTCCATCATTGCATCTTCTCGCAGCATACCACGATGTTCTTGCCACCAATTTGTAATGGAACTGTCCCATTCCTCCTTGCTCATCTTATGTTGATCCACAACACGCTGTGGTAACAAACGATCGTTTGCCAAGAAGCCAGCAGGATGGCTACCCTTCTGATAGTCTCCGTGTCTCGCTTGGACGGCATACGAGGCCAACAGAACGGATGTTTCCGGTGGGCAATATATTTCGTCTGTAAGGATAGCATTCTTTACCTGCAATTAAAACATTTTAATAATAGTTCAATTAATATCAATTTAATTTATACACAATTTAAATAAAAATATGTAATATAATAATGTGTACCTGAAGATAAAAAAGTCGGAGTGTAATGTCTTGTATCAGTTCCTCAGCGACGTCTTCAGGGTAGAATTTTGCGCGGAACTTAAACTGCAGTGGCGTCTCCTTCTTGACTTCCTGGTTCATCACCTGCAAATATGTAGAATATAAATAATTCAGTTAAAATTATTTGTCATTTTACGGAAGATCACATTTGATGCTCAAACGTGTGAAAGCGTGCATTGTTTATAGATTGCACTTAACAAGTAGACATGCGAATAAATAATTTCCGTAATATGAAAATCAGATGACTTCAGTGCTTTTATGTGCGCGTGTGTGTATTCGTGTAAATATCTATGAATTGTGCAAATAGTCAATAATATTCTGTCATTGATCCTAAAATATATGCCGATTAAAAATATCATAGTAATAGCAATTTTGTTTATTGTCGTAATAAACTATTGCAAAAGTGAAAGTAAAAGAAATACAATAAACAAAAGACGGGAGAGAAAGAGAAGAAAAGAAAAAAGGAAAAAAAGACAGAATTATTCTATCAATACAATACAAATTTTAGTAATAACTCAGGTATAAATAAGGAACTTTTCCATTATTGATACACATTTCCGATAAATAGAATTGACAGTCTTTTCAAAGGCGGAGATATAATACAGCAAATAATTAATCGTGATATAATCAGTCACATCACGTCACATTAAAAGCATTCTCGAACTGATAAATGTCTCCTAGATTGCTAAGCATAAAAGTATTTCGAACTGCGGCTCTATGTGCGACGAATGCATTTGCATTATCTATTCTCGAAAGTATGCAAAGCGTATATTAATTAGTTATAATTTTCTATTCAGGTATATCACTAAAAGAACTTACGTCACGATATTAATCAGCTTATTTGTTTATAATTAGCGATGAAGAAAAACATATTGAATAGAAAAGCGTTCTTATCGGATAAACACTAAAAGCGTTACTGATAGCTATCGGCATAAAAATCAATGCGAGTATAGTTTTTTACACATGAATATATAGAAAAAACTGCAATAAAAAAGTTTAGATATTATGCACTTTGTGAGAGAGCAATGAAAGAGCTAATTAAAACCTATCTCTGAATAAATTATATGTATAAATAAATACAACAATTTCTTCTGAATTTATGAAATGTATTTTTTATCATCTAATGATCAATCTTATCTGACTATATAACGTGAACTCAAACATACAGCCATGAATGAAAAATCAAACGAGCACTGATATGTGTTATTGATTCTACTTTCTGGAGGATTTAAAAAACAGGATTTTTCTCTTTTTGAAATCTCAACAAAAAATAAAAACGCAGGGACCAAACAATTCTTTAGAATTCTTACGTGACAGATTTTTTGTAGGCCGCACGGAACCACCTGTAATTAGTTGCTAGTGTCACATATTGCTTTTACAATCACAGTGTTATTGATGTAATGTGTGCGCTTGAAGAAGATGGTTTTGAATGTTTAGTAATGCAGACAAACAAAAACGGAAATATAAAAACTAAATTCATAAAAGTAGTAGAAATTGTTTAAGTAACCTTGTATATACAAAGTAAAACAAGTAACCTTGTATATACAACTCGTCATTATAAATATTATAGTTCACAATAAGTGTACATTTTCGAACAATTTTATCTTATCGATAAGTAAGCTAACAATATGGAAGTTTCAGCATACATGCACACGTGATTAATCGTGTAATATTACGTACATCCGCCAGACAAAAATAACAATGAATAATTAGGTCATGGAAAAACTCCATGTTTTTTTTTTCATTTTGATCTGCGTTTTCTGTAAGTTAAACGTATTTCAAAGACCACAAAAACCTACCAGTCATGTTTGCGATCGCGCGGCATAGAAATATGACTTCTTATCAAGTAACGTATAATTTTGTCGTTATTTTTATGTAGATCTGACGGCTCGTTTGACGATAACAAGCACGTCTCGTGTATTATATTCTCTTCTTATTTAGTTAGATGCAGACATTTGTAAGAAAATGTTACACAAGTTTTCGATACAGGACGTTTTAGAAAAGAGAGCTCGTGCATCACTTTTCGCTGGCATGCAACACAATTTACATACAAAACTCGCTACTTAAACGGTAACTTGTCCACACTTACCCTAGACAATAACGAAAGTCCACTCTTCCAGTTGTTAGTATTGCGGTTGGCATGCGTTCAAAGAATAAAAATACGATAAAAAGTTAAAGTATTGTGATATAAAATCATCCCGCGTATCTCGGCTACGAACGTGTGTCCTTGAAATTACCGATATTCTAAATAATCCGAGATTTATCAAGTAAACTATATAAACAGGATATATTCTGATGCAGCGTATGAAATGGCAATAATTTCAAAGATTGTCGTGAGCACGAGAAATATTTTTTGTTTGCGTCAGCACAAGTGTCTTAAGTTTAATTGTAAAATTTTAATATTCTCTAAGCGATGTAATATTGGTTCAGAATGACAACCTAATAATTATAATTTTATTGCTCTACAATTTTTATAAAAAAATTGTTTAGGAACAAAGAAATTTCAGATTTTATCTAATAGGCTTCAAAAACTACATATATTTTATAAAATTATACTACAAGAAATTATTTTTATAATTTGATTTCCGATATCCATATTACGAAGAACGTAATCGATTCTCGATCGATTCATCTTCAACAGTCGTACGATGTGAATGATTTACATGCGAGATCTTAACGCGGCCTTAACAGTACATATTTGCAGAAACACATGGCGGGAGAGAGACGCGGAGAAGAGGATACCGGACTGAGAGAATGACACGCGGAAAACGTATGTGCCGACCCGCTAGAATCCTGGTAATGCACGACGGGTTACGTAACAGTCCACAGTCCCCGACCGAGAAGCGCACCTGTATTGTAAAACTTTTTTTTCTACTTGTAATACGTTACAGAGCTACGATCCGCCGCCGCGATGATCAAGCATCCGCAGAAAGCCTTGTGCCGGAGTCCTTGAAACATCCGTGCACAATTTGTGCTTCGAGGTGACTTTTACGTGATACCTTTATCACACAGTTATGACGTGAACGGTCAGACAGTGACACTTGTACGACAATAAGATTAGGTATTGTCGAAGTGTACTTTGACAAACAAAAAAATGCAGTTTTCATCGAACATATCAAACTGCATTTATTTCATTAGAAAGATAGTAAAAGTTATTTATAAAGTTGCTTTTTTATATTCAATTTAAATATATCTAAAATTTTTTAATTTTGAAAAACATTTTGTTACTACAATTTAGTATCAAAGTGCATGTTTGTTTTAATTTTCTGTTCTCCAGAATAAATTCCGATGGTAATCGTGCCTAAAAAGTACAAACATTCGAACGCGTCGTGCTTCACGGTTGTTAAAACGAATTATAATGCAATTAGCGATAAATTCATCGCACCGTTAATTATGAAACGTGCACGTCCAAGCACAATTGGAAAAACATTAGCCATATCACAGAAATTACTTATCACGAAATTCCAACAATGTCTTAGATAATGATAAGGCCGTTTAGTTTATCGCGTTATTAATAAAAAATTCCATACGATTATTCGCGTCATTTTTAGAAAATTCATTTGTTAGAGAAATAAGTTGTTTTACGAGTAAAATAAATATTTTTGTGAACAATTGGTTTTTTGCTTCGGCAAATTATATTTAAATAAGAAGAGAAAGTAGTAAAGCAAAAAAGTATCACAATATAATATTTATTTCAATATAGGTTACACCGTGGCAATTTAATGCAAGAAAGAATTTCTTCATTGAGTCTTTAGAGAAAAGAAGGAACGGGTAATAATGTAATCTCAACAAGCGTATCGCGCAAGACAAACATTCGCAATTTGCGCGAGAGTCGACCTCTATATTAAAAGGTTAATATGAATCCTAATCGGGAGAAAGTGACGCAGTCACTAAGACTTAAGAGAAAAGCGGAGTATAAATAAAAGATAACGCGTGGCAAATTAAGGTCTAATGTTTACCATATAATTCAATTACAGAATGAGCTAAAAGAGTAAACTAAACCGATAGTTTACTTTGAATAATATTTGAGTAATGTAAAGAAAAACATATTTTTTAAAAAAAGAATTGTTATATCATATCTCTTTAAATAAATTTTCTATCAATTTTTAAGCAAACTTATCCAAACATTTATCTTTGCTTTATCATAAATAACCAATTGTAAAATTTTACACACTTTCTCGCGAGAAGAAATTTCTTGGGTAATTCTTCATCGCGTGACTCATCGGACGGTATTTTCATACAACTGACATAACACGCTCGATTGGATCGTTTAATAAGCGATACGCGTATCAGTCGGACAATACGCGAGGGCGGTTGTCTCTGTGTGTTCATCCTCTTTCTCGTTTCTCTCTTTTATCGCACGGCGGAGCGATAAGAGATTCGCTTCTGCAAAGATCGTGACGGAACGTCTTCATTTCTTTTTAATCTCAGTGAGTCTTGCAAGATTTACGAAATGTTTATCTAGTCTGCAATTTATATCTTTTTTTTGAGAGAAAGAGAGAGAGAGAGTGAAAAATTTATGTTTTATAAATAATTCGTCGAACAAATCATACAGTTATTTTTTTTTTTAAGTAAATAATTGATAAAAATTTTTTCAAATTTTGATTTAATAAAAAGTTAATTTGAATATTAACTGTAAAGTAGTTAATAGTATTGAAAAAGGTGAAAACTGGAAATGATGAATTGCTTCGACATTTTTGCTCAAGAAACATCGATTTCAAACCGGTCAAAGAACTTGTAGGTGAAAGGTGATGTGCGTTGAGTCCGAAGAGATATCTGCGGATGTGACTATATAGCTCTATCATCCTTTCTCTCTGTTTCTTCATAAATATTTATAATAAAAATAAACTTGTAAATATGCTTATTTTTCCGAAATCTTTGTTTTTTTTTACTATTATCCTACTTATAAAACAGTAGTGTCATCCTACGTGTGACTAATCACTAGCAGTTTATTTTTCCATTGTTTCACACCTCTCTTTCGTGTCAGAACGTGTTTCGGGCGCGTGTCTTTTCGAGCTCTTACCAGACTGTCCTCAAACTCGTCGTCGTCTGTGTCCGAGTCCGAGCAGCCTCTCAACTTTCGAACTTTCTTTTTCACTTCCTTCTTCACCACCCTTACTATCGCGCTTTCCGGCTGCATACAATAGTTTTCGTCATTAAAAGGAAATTTTGGCGAATTCTTTGCGAACGCGGAGCAGCACTAATTGGAAAGGGCTCATTACGAAGGTGTGAGCTGCGGAATCATCTTAGTCGAGCAAACAAAACTACTACAACGATTTTACTATATCCAGATTAAAAAACAATGAATCATTGATTACGTACTGCTACACAATAATCTGATATCTACAGTAACAGATAACTTAGAATTGCACTATCTAATCTCTAGTGATGCTAAATTAATATATATTGTCTCTCGTAAATCAGATTATCTAAAGTCATTTAAAAAATCGCAGTAAGTCACAATAGATAAGAAGTAACTTGATCCTTATACGCTTCTCTTTATGATTTTATAAGCTACAAATATTGTTATTATAAACCTAAAGCAAGTGTTTGAGAATATTTGTACTTAAGAAAACTAAATACGAAGCTAAAACTGCGTTTTAAATACAAATTGTATATTTTTATATCATCTTCAAAATAGTTTAGCGAGAGAAAGTTAATAAACTCTTGTTCGCATTATAAATGAGTTACAACAAGGAATTGCAGAAGATGTTTTCTCGTGTGTATAAAACGTTGACCTATTTAATTTTTTCCCATCTTTGTTTTCCAACAGCTATTCACTCGCGATGGAATCTAGCTCTGATGTTTTATGGATCACACGGAAGTGTGCTAACGTCGGCGCATATTTAAGTGCACTTTTACGGTACATACAAATAGCGATATATAATTTTGACAAACTCTACAAAGAGACAAATAGAGGCAATTATTTTTACATTTTTGAGTTCAAAAACTAAAGCTGCAAAATTCAATTTTTCTCTACAATAAATCTACTTTTACTATCTAGATAGACGTTTTAAAATTATTGTAGTATATATAAGAATAATCATTTCTACGCGAAATGCTCACAAGTTTTAAAAAAATATTACACTTAAACTACTTCCGTGCCAGCTGGTTTTTAGTGACCGGCCGTATCTGTATTTAACCACAAGCAATTTTCACTTCACCTGGCGAGCACCTGTCGTGGCGGTTTTTCTCTGTTTTCCTGTCAGACATGTTTGAAAGTCCACGTAAACGTTCGACTCTATGACAAGACAAAAAATCTCTTAAGAAGGTCGTCGCCGACAAGAAAATCGCCGATTTGCTGAAAAAGGCGATCAGTCGTCGAGTGATAAGTGGCGACTGTGTCAAGGTGAAGGCGCGTCGTCTCCGGCATTTACCAGCCGGTGAAAGCAGATGAAGTGCTGCTTGGTCTTTGTAACTGTACTTGAAAATTTAAGTTACTCGATTCCCGAACAAGTAGCATAAAACGGGAATTACGTAAAACGGGAATTACGGGAAGTAGTTAATCACCGAACCAGCGATATATTAATACTTAAAAGACGATTGACGCTGATTTGATTCAATATTTAAAAAAAACCGATTATTGATTCTTTTATAATTTGAATATTTAAAGCAAGAAGTTTGTTTTTCTTCTGATTGAGATATGTTCGGAATATCGTGATAAAAATTTATCTACATTTAGTATTTCTGATTTTTTCTTTAACGGAAATTGCTCTTGACTAAATGCCAGACTCCGTGGAACTACACGTACAAATCTTACGCGGAGAAGAATAGGTAAGTCTCGAAAGTTTCTCGAACTCGGTTTGATACGCAGAGTCCTCATTCCTGAACAAATTGCAATTCTCGAGAGTCAATAAAAGGAGTACTTGATATACATTTCAATATTTTCCAATAATTTTTATGCAAATTAGCATAAAATAACAATTTACATAATTTAAAATGATGTAGACTTTAAAGCAAGAAATACGAGACATTTTCAAAAAAATTTTATACAAACTTTTACTTTCTAAAAAAAATGCTTATCAAGATAAATAATAACGACTTTAAAAATGAATTTATTTTAAATAATATATTTGCGATTCTCTACAAACTCGGGATATTCTACGAACGAGGAAAGTTTGTGCACTTCTGTATGACGTCTTTGAGCAATAACGTCAGACACAGCAACCGCACTCGACGTACCGCGGATACGTCGCAAACAGAAAAAGAACCATAAGAACGTCGAACACGTGTCTCGCACTTGAAAGCCGATGACATCAGTATTTGTCACCGACAAACTAAGATCTAAGAAACCAAGACCACTTTTATCATTGCTACATAAATGATAAAATTTAATAAAAAGCTGTCGCATGTCGATCATACGCAATGTCTTACAACAAAAACACTTAAAAAGAGAAAATTAGAGTAAAACAAACTTAAATAAAGAAAACTTACATAAATAAAAAGAAAGACTAAAAAGAATTAAAAAATAATAAATTGAGAAAATAAATATTATACATAAAACGAAAGAAAATATATAATTAGATACAAATATTAATCCATAACGAAATATAAAACAACGTATAGGTATATAACCAAAGGAATTTAAGGAAGCATAATCCTAAGCCATCTAAACTGCCATATTGCAGACGCCTAAAAACAGGTTTCGTGTGAACCGGCGCGACGCGTAGAATATTCCGGCACTATCGACCGTTATTTAAAACCCTTATACAATATATTGCCAGGGCACTTGCTGCGTGCAATTCCTTAGGAAGTCAGCAATTACTTGCTACTTCGTGCATTAATTCCATATACTTTGCGTGTGCGTAAGCGTAAATCTGATGCACACTCGACCACGAAGTGAACCGTATGCAAGACAAAAAATCTGATACATCTAATTTGCAACTCTGATTGCAACAAAGCTAAATAACTCATCAAAACTCACTATTGTATTTTATGCTTTAAAAAACTTCGATAAAAACTTATTTCTTTCTGTTGTTAAGAAACTTGTTGAAAGTATATACATGTGTATATATATATATTTTTCTTAAGATTCAATTATTGCTTTCATTAATGTTTAATATGATTATTAATGATTAATTAGTATTACTCCGCTAAAGCGATAAGACTTTGTTTAATCCAATAAATGTGAAATAAAATTTTTTTTAACATTTCCGATGTAGGATCCACATCGATACGCGCGGGTGAGTCTCGTATGTCACGCGAGAATGATGGTATAATGTCGCAACCCACGCAATTCGGCTCTGTGCCATCGAAAGCTGATCAGGTGGAATTTTGCTTGCAGTAAACATCTTTGAACTATAACTAGAGCAAGGAGTTTTATAACCGGTTTCCATCATTATCGTGGCTAAAATACTCTTGAAATAAATATTCGTACAATATAAAACAATTTTTATTGCACAGATTTATTTGGGAGGACAAGAGAGATTGTGGAATATAAAAATTCAGAACAAACTATCTAGAAGAGAATAGTTTATAAACTTGGCTCTGAGTAGAGATTATAAGCAGAAAGCAGGACAAAGCGTAGGAATAAATATGCGAGTAAATCCTACCTTTTTGTAAAGTTTGATCCAGGTAAGGTCGCCCTTATTGTCAGTATATTGAAGACCAAAAAACCACACCTCGCGTAATCCGATCGTCTTCACAACCTGATCAAACAATTGCTTTCCGGTGGTTGTCTGCTGGATCGCGAATTCCAGCTCCGCATCCATCGTCGTCACCCTCACGTTCATCTTCATGCAGCAGCATATGCAAATAAAACGACACAATCAGATAAGTGAAACACAATTGCCCGACGGAACGAGATCGATATTCGATTTTTTTATTTTCATACACAAAATCATCAATACTTTTTTGTATATTTAAAACATGTACTATGTCATAAGAAAGTATATAAAGTTCTTTTTCTTTTTCGTGTGTAAAATTTCGCAGATAAAATGCACAATATTCAATTATACTTTTTAATTCACATGTACGTAGAAGAAGTAATAAGTTTCGAATTTACCATCTTGCCGCCGGCGACCATGTTTGCGAGATTCGTCTGACACCTTTGCACCAAGAATTTACTGATAAAATTCGCGACGTGAGAGAACACACTCTCTTTCTCTCTTTTCGTAAGTATTTGTGAATAAACACACGAAATGGAAGCGTCGGACACACGACACGGCAAGAGAGGCGTTCGATAACGTCGATAATGCAAAATTCGACGTTGGATACGAGCGCGGACGGCCTTCGCCGGTTTCTTCGGTTGGACACAATGGGCCGGGACGACGCAAAGTGCAACCGGCACGATTATTCTTCTCTCACTCACTCCTCTAACGTTCTCGTGGATACACGACGCGACGCGCAACGGTGCAACGCTTCCCCCGCTCTGAAAGAGCGCGCGGAACAGCGCGTAAGCGTCGGTCACGTGAGAAGGACGGTCTGCGGCACGTCGACCAATCGCGAACCGCCGAACAACGGCCGATACCGGGAACCGGCGGAAGGAAGCGACCGCGCCTGGTTCGAGCTCCGCGCGTATGCAATGTAACGTCAAGAGCGTTTTCGGAAACTGACGACAGATTACGCTGATTGGTGAACGCGCGTGCGACCGTTGCGCGCACAAAGCTGTTGATTTGATTACGTAATTTTTTTTGTCGCGACTGCGGATTTCCTGAGGATGCGGAAGTTCGAAGCACGCGCTTGTCTTTGCGCGACAACTTCCTATGTCGTTTTAAAACGCCGGAGCGTGGGCGATATGCGTGGAACGAACGCTATTTGTTGAGTCTGATACGAGATACGTGCGTCTCGACGCAATCAGCGGATCTTGTTTCAAGCTGACTTGAATTCTTGTATCAAAGTCTACGCGATAATAATTACAATTTAAGATTGATACTCGATTAATTAGTGTGGTATATTATAAAAATATTTTAAATAACTGAATAGTTCAATATTTTTATATAATTTACAATATTGAATATTTTAATATACCGGAAGACACAGTTGTGACGCAACAAGTTTTCAATATATGTTTGTCCGCAAAAATATATAATCATGAAATTTAGATTTTTTTCAGAAAAGAATAGCTTATGCTCTTTGTCTCAAACGTTTAAAAGTATATAATTTTGTAGCACAGAATTCTAAAATAAATTTTAAATTTTGTGTTTGCTTTTTGAAAAAAACTTTAACAACTTCTTTGACAATGCGACACGAGTGAGTAGAAAGATATAGTAGATATTCCTTGCGGACTTCAGATGCGTTAAAGGCCGATATGCCTTTCACATTGCGATATCGCATTCCTTACATCGCCACCGACCTACAAGATGTTTTAAATAACTTGAAACACATAACTTGAAACACATAACAATTCTTTTTAATTGTATCCACTATACTAAAACAGTTTAATAAGCAGTTTAGTAAACAGTTTTTTACTAAACAGTTTAGTAAAAACCTGAAATATATAAACAATCGATGAAATATATACATATATAAATTAGATCTTTAACACATTTTTAACTTAGTTTAAATATCTATGTCTTTTAAGACAACAGACATAAGTTTTTGTTCACTTACATGTTGTGTAAATTACCGAGTTTACTTAAAAAAATGCGAAAACTAAAAAGATCATAATTTTTTATGTAATAAGCATACTCGTTAAATAGGTCGCGTAAAAAAGAATTCAATTGTGAAGAATTCAACGTCATACAAGACATCCATCTACATAATAGTACGTACGACGTTTCGTTTCTGCGCGCAAGTGTTCATTACCGCCGATTCCAATAAAAGATATCACCTTATGTAATGTTTGGAAAAAGCGTTTTAAATACTGCTGCATCTTCGTCAGAGAATACGCGCGCTACGGTTTCCTGTATTATTCACCGTTTCTTTACTGTGCAGCAGATAACACGATACGTATCTCCTTCCGTCTTCCCCCGACGTTAAAAATAAAATCAGTCGAGTTTCTTTTAGTCAGGAGATACTCAATAGAAAAATCGCTGTAACTTCTCTAAATTTTCATGCTGTAACAATCGACATAATTTACTTTGCGATATAAAAGCAATTTACATGAACATGTTTTTATCACATGCTTTTTCATTGCATTAGAAAATTAGTAAAAATTATATGATATTCTTTTTTGCAAATATTTTTGGCTTTGATCTCCTCGCCAGTTTTTTTACGAGTCATTCGTGATTGTTATTCACACGAGTAAATTAGGTGCAATCTTATCGTACATAAAAATTATTGCAAAGTGAACACAGACGTGATATTTATGTACAATACTACAGCAGAATGACATTTGGTAAATATGTACATGTAGATTCTGCGAAATTGTACTTTTTGGTATTTTAATACTTTGTTAACAATTAAATATACGTACAATAGTATTGATTAAGTTATTTCAAGTAGTTAGAATACGTACCGACTTCGGCATCGTGGCAGTTGTATTGTTTCGCACACAACAATGGAACTATTCCTCTGAAACAAAAAAAGAATATAATAAAATCTCATGTACTTTCAAATAACATTATTGAATAAAGCTACGAAAATAATTAAATAGAATCATCCAAAATTTAAGGAATACCAAATATTGACTTCATACATATTACGTGATCACATCTGATTCAACAAGTGACATATATCGATCATTGACGTCAAGAAACTTTTGAATACAGTATGATATTTAATTTTTAATCCGCCACATTTATTACAAATATAGGACTTGAAGAAGTATAACAATTGTTTTCGTGACACAGTTTGGAAAGACGATTTTTATCAGAATGTTTAGATAGAAAGCTGGTTTATAATGTTATATCATGGAATATAGTTTTGATTATACATTTTCCAAATCTTGTGTTAGTTTTTTCACTAGTATTATCGGCGAAAATAATTATAAATAACGACAATGATGAAAGCAGCGCGAAGATTGCGTAAGTGATTTTTTCTTTAATTGATCGAGATAATAACTATAAAAATGACAACACACAACTGTCACAGTTACCGTTACTTAATATTCTAATGTAGATTGATTAATCAAGTGTTCGGATTCCGAATATCGAGGATTTTTTAAATAGTAATAAACAGTTGAGAAGAATAAAACAAAAAAAAGATCAAAACAAATGTTTAAGAGACTACTGTATAACAAAACGCATATAATATTACTATTACCGCATGAATTGCATACTTAACTGACTGATTGTAAAACTCATTTATTCATTTAACGCATCGTTGCCAATGATTTTAATTATAGGTACTTTAAGTATCGCACGAGAACGTCGTTATTAACCATTTTGCAATAATGAAAATATTATATAATAGCATTTAATAACAAACCATTATATATGTATTTCTAAATACACATGCATCTAACAATTATTATTAATAATTTCTTTTTTTTTTTGTTACTTTTTCATTCTTCTTCCCTTTGTTTCTCGTTTCTCTCAGGACTTTGTAATCTTTTCAATAAACACTTGTAACATTTTTTAATGCTCATGTGTAATATGGAGACACGTTCGTGCGTCGAAAAATCAGAGAGGGACACGCATGAGTTATAGTACAAATACATGTGACCGACATTCGTTCTAATGAGGAGTGCCCGAGTTCATCGAGCTGCGTCGTCTAGAATGTCCCCTCTTTGTTTAGGGCTGACAGTTCGTTCAATTACCCGGTATCTCTTGCTTTTTCAAACTTTGTCATCGAAAAATCGATTTTAATTTATTTAAATAACCGTGACATTTAATGCGAGACAACGTAACAATCTCACATTTCCGATAAAAAAGAATATTGCCTACGTTAAACCTTGCTAAACACTAAACCATGACTCATTCGCGGTTTTTGTCAATGAAAACTAGATGGTGATATTTCCTACGTTACATGTTATTTCGAACGTATTACGCGACAAAATCGCAAGTCTAACAAAATATTGTTCCTACAATAACATATACGTCACCGCGTCGTATTTTTTAAACGATTAAAACAGAGATATGTTATATAAACGCTATCAATTGTACTATCAAATTTTGCTCTGGGCCTTATCTTAATTAATTGTTAATGTCTCAGATAACTTGTGAATTCGCGATAAAGAAAATTCCATAGCGGTCATTTAAGTCGTACATACGGTATTCCCAGCGATAGATATAACTGTCTAATTATCGTCCCGTGTTTACATTTGATGCGATCTTGACATTGAGCAAATACGGATAAAATTTGCGTCACGACATTTAAACGCTTATCTTCATGTAGCGCCACTTAACGTTAAATGTGACCACTGTTAACGTAAATGTAACTTGCGTGCGGTTTTACCATAAAACTCTTATAATAAAAAGGTGAAGATCTTCAGAGATGTAACAGTGATAACGATTAGATGTTTTTGTCGTTAAATATGTAGCTATAGTAAGAATCTCAGATAGCTTTAAATCAGATCATTCGTCTCGAGGTCATTCATTGACAAGTTCTATTTTCACGGATTGTGATGTCATTGTTTATTGATATATTTTTTCATCACAACGTATTTTATGACACAAGTGTAGTAATCTAATATGTTTATACTTATTATAATTCGTTTACTATAAGTTATATAAAATGTTTGAGAGACATGTTTATATATTTATATATTATTTTGTATGTCATAAATAAATTATATATAAATTACATAATATATACACACAATCATCTCAGTTGAATGACAAGGTTATGCATACAAATGCAGGTCGTAATTAACTGTATGCTGAGTTCGATACACGTGCAATTAGTAGATGACTTACGTGACGAATATCCGGTTTTTTTTTTAGACAAGCACCATAATAAACAGAACAAAGCGCGGAAACTAGTGGAATTTTGGAAAAATAATGAATTTAATCTTTTAGACATTTATCTTTTAGACAAAAACTGGTTCGAATATAATATGTATATGCAATGTAAAACAGTTTTAACAAATTACATATTATTAATTTTAAAACTATATGGTATATGTGATATACCTATACATATGTATTCTTAAAAAATATAACTTAAAATAAAACCACAATATATAGATAGTTGTACCGATTTCAAAGTCTCGAACCATGTTTTGCTACGAGAAATACGCGTCCTTCACCAGATTCCTTACATTCATGTTCTGCGATTGATTTCTAAATCAATGAAAATTGACAGTAAAACAAAAATATCAACAGTTGTTAGCAGAAGGAAGCTGTACGATATGCCACAATAATCCTTGCTATGTATGTGACTGAAAATGATAAACACCCTTGTGAAAGTATCGGCATGTGAAAACGACGATGATTCAATCTGACTTCAGATAATCATGATAAATTCGGATATACGACGAGATCGCAAAATTGAATACTTTGTTCTTTTATATATTCTTTTTATATATTCTTTTATATATATATATATATATATATATATATATATAAACAAATAAGTTTACTTGAATAATTGAAACACACGCTGATGGAAAGTGGTTGATTTCATTGTGAAACACCCTGTACGAATTTTTCATATAGAAAAAAGAAGAATTTACGATTACGTAGTTTCTTTGAGTCTTTTTCTCAAGGGAGATGTCCCGTTATTTACAGTGATTTCAATAAACATGAAATGAGCGATGAAATGAGCTACGTTTTAACGTGACACGTACGCGCGTGGTGAGAACGAGCATCCAAAGATTTTTATCTGATGATATGAAATTGCTCTATATGAAAAACGCCGAGTACCTTCACATAATGTAATCTTTATACGTTTTAGCAAGAGTTTAAGAAGACGTAAGTGCAAGACAGTCGTAAGTGCAAGGATGAGTAGTATAAACTACAGATAACAAATAGATTGCTCGTTTCTTTCTCAGTGATGATTCTGGTAATAACAGATAATGCGTGTTGTTGTTATTGATAATCATCAATAATTCTATACATAAATATACACATATATATGTAAAATGATTGATGTTTATCAATAACATTCTACAAGACTAAAATAAAATTGTCAAAATATTTATTCTAAACCAAAATATTTGTTCTGAAGATACTTACATGTGTGTATCATTGTAAGTCTTAAATTCTAGAAAAATATTTTGCAAAATATTAAAACATTACAAATATTTTATGTAGAAAATATGAACATTCTTTATCTCTTTTTAAATCTTCTTTTGTTGTCACAAATATACACAAAAAACACCAAATTCCATGTAATCAATTAAATTTCTATTTTGTAATTGTACTGATAAAATTTAATTGGCGAGATAGGAATCTAACCAACGTTGATACATTTGGATTAGTTTTCCGGTAAATCAATTTGAATTGTTTGAATCGTTCTAAATCTACATGATAATACGTATAAAGAAAACAACGAACGCAGTCGAGGAGGAAGTCAATCTACTACATCTATAATTCGTCTTCTTTAATTAACTTATTTTCTATTTCTTTTTGTAAACGGGAAAATGTGATCAAACATACAAAATTACAAAGGCTTAATTTGAAACGAGAAGTGATCGATGTTACCGGCCAAAAAGCAACGTTGCGATCCGGCGTGCCGTCGATTGCCGGCGGCGCGATGAAAGAGTGGTCTCTTTCGTCTCGTCGCGTCGCTCCAACAATCTTCGGTCATGAAATCCTCTCAAGCAAGTCAAGATACAAGCGAGTAGACAATTTGCGGCGACGCATACAACGAAGAGAAGAAAAACCGAATAACCTGCCGCAGGCACACGAACGAATGCAGAATGCACACGCGACGCATTTATACCTGATTCTGCCTGCACGCTCCCGAGGATCCCGTGACACGTGTGTAATTCCACACCACATCCACGACGGACCGTCTGGCACTCGCACACTAGCGCCTGTACCGCGACACAGCCAGCGAAACAGGAAATCCCGCAATCCACACCCAAAAATCTTCCGTCACGTTCGGAAAATACTGACACCTCACTGATAATATGGCTGCCGCCTGTCCGCCCGCCTGTCTGTTCGCTAACGCTCGGGTAGATTCGCCGCTCGGTAGTGGGAAAAGACCGCAAATCATGCACAATACGAAGACGCGCTACTGTCGACAGGATTTTCGAACTTCGATTCTCTCCGCTTCGCTCATTAGGCGCTATCTACATTTTATTGGTAAAGTTGCTTCTCACATCTACTTTTTATGGATATATGGCGCTGAAATCAGTAACCGTAATTTGTAAAAAATTCCAAAATGGGATGACTGCTCTCAGACTTCTCTCTGATCGAAGCTTTAAAAGATCGTACGAGGCTACGGGGCAAATGTCGGTTGTGAGTGTTGTGACACACTATATGCGGAGTAGAGTATACATTGCAAATACAACAGACTGTACTATATTGTAGGATTATGTTACAATATCCGCTGCCTCCATATAAATGGCATTTACAAATGATAGCGTGATGGTGAATAACGTGGTTCACACGGAACAGCTGATGGGCAATGAGTGCCGTATTTGCCTCAAGCCTTGCACAGAGGTGTGTCAGCTCTTCCAAAACAACGATGGAATACCGGAGAAGCTGATGGCCATTGGCGCAGTGCAGGTTAGCTTTGAGCTTGCTTTATTTTGAATTTTCAAATTCCATGATCGAAACTGCTTCGAAATATTCTATTCGTTTTGTTAGAGTTTTGTAATCATTTCGTTAAAAAAATGTTTATTATCCTTACAACTTCAACACATTGTTTTAAATATATATAATTTGTTATAATTTACAGGTGCAAGAAGGTGACGGTCTTCCAGCATCCATTTGTCTGTCGTGCAATCATTTGCTTGATGTATCATATGACTTCAAGTGTCAGATTCAGAATTCTGATGTAAAGCTACGTCAGATTCTGAAACTGCCTATGCTGCAGGACAATAATATGAAGGATATCATGGATGCTATGCCTGATGTAAATTTGAAAAAGGACAATGACATAGAAATTTACTCTCATGATCTCATTACTTCCAATAATACTGCAATAATCAATAATGAATCTTCTATAAGTCATGATCAGTCAAATCGCCTATGCTCTTCAATATCAGAAGACAGTTATACCTCTTGTGATAAACAGGAGCATTTAATGTTATCTGAAGATAATAAAACATCAGAAAATTTAACAGACAACAATAGGGAAGTCACAATAAAGGACGATGTTAAGAATGAGATGTCATTGGAAGATAATCAGGATGTTTTGAAGCAATTGTTAGGAATGGATAATCAAGATGTGGAAACTTGTAGCGACGACGAGGAGAAGCCATTAATAAGCAGGACACCTGGATATAAGTGCTCAGATTGTATTAAATCATTTGCGACACATACAGCTTTGATGGAACATGCAAAACTTAAACATCATCCGCATTATTATTTATGTGTTTTATGTGACAAGTATCTATCGGATAAGGCCAAGTTGAAGAAACACATGTTTACTAACCACCGAATGATGGATGATGAGACGTTGCAAGAAAGTAATCAGGATAAAAAGTCCAATAAAGTATCAACAAAAGTTACCAGGAGTGGTACCATAATAGACAACACGAGAGAGAAAAATAAGTACATATGCAATATTTGTTCGAGGGAATTCAAATATCATAAACCTTTTTTATCTCATACCAAAAATCATTCTGCATGCAGTGAGAAAACGTCAGACGATGTATTCGATCAGTCTCAAAACAAGAGGACAAATAAACAGAAAGACAAAATCTCGGTATCCAGGGAAAACAAGTCTGAGGATGAGGACGAAGAGGAAGACGACGACGACAGCGACTTGCCGATCGAGAGTCTACAGTGTACGCAATGCGGCAAGCTTTTTGCCACAAAAAGGAATCTAAAAAGGCACATCTCAACGCACAGTGGCTTAAAATTTAATTGTACGACTTGTGGAAAGGAATTTTCAAGGATCGACAAGTTGAAAGATCACGAGCAATCAAAGCACAAGATGGAAATATTCGGTAACACTGAAGACGAGGATGACGACGATGAAGATAATGAGAACAAAGTCAACGAAAATTCCGAGAGTCGAAAGAAGGCAAGTTTGTTGCTGAATAATAATTCAATTATCTTTGTAAACTATTTTTTCTTAAACATATAGAGATATTCTGTAATACATAATATTTCTAACAATTTTGCTTTTTACAGGATCGTCATAACAGGCCGCATCAGTGCTCGCATTGTCCAAAGGCATTTGCGCAAGCTCAATCTCTGGCAAATCACGAGGAAAGACACAAACGGGCGAAAGATACGCAGAAGCGATTTCTCTGCGAAAAATGTAGCAAATGTTTTGCTCAGAGTGGCTCATTGGTAGCGCATATGCGCACACACACCGGTCATCGGCCATATGTGTGCAAAGTGTGCAGTCGCGCCTTTACCAAGAGCACGTATCTACAACTACACTTACGAACTCACAGTGGCGAGAAACCGTACATTTGCCAGTATTGTAGCAGGGCATTTGCCAGAGCTAATACTTTGGCTCGGCATATTACTATGCACACCGGCGAAGCCAAGTACTGCTGTAACATCTGCGAGAAGAAGTTTCGACGACTAACTTCGCTAAACGAACACATGTACACGCACACTGGTCAACGGCCGTATGCGTGCAAACTTTGCAACAAAAGATATAACAACGCTGGTTCCCTCTATGCTCATACAAAGAAGTGTAAGGCACAGCAGTCGTCTAGCGGGACGACAACTGCATTTACAGTGTCTACAGTGGATACCACGCCGCAGCAGAATGAGGCGTCTATGCCCCAATTGCTAATATATTCTCAGAGAAAATTAGAGGAGGAGCCATCAGTTAATCAAGTTATGCCAACGCCGCAATACTTAGTAGCAAATGTGCACAATCAGAAAACAATGTCCACCAATGTCATCCAATCATTCACTATGGAGGATCCGAATGTTCCGAGTGTGTACAATCCTAAACAGTTCAAGAACTATACTTATATTTATCCAAACATGTAACGGCATCAAATATTGATCACATCCGGTTGTCGATTAATTCTAATCTTCGTCCGGTTATTTGATTTCAGTTTAATTCACACATAATACCTCTGAGTTAACATGGTGACTACATACATATGTGTACATATATATATATGTATGTTATTTATTTAGACTGTTTACTTGATATTTTTTTGCGAGCAATTTAAATTTTTTAATTTGGCGGTGCCGATCAAAAATAACAGTCAACATGTCAAAGAATTGCAATAATATGACAATTATTGTGTTACATAATATCAGAGTTTTAGATTGCAAGTGCAACGGATGCAGTAGTATTTCACGGATGACTCAGGTTCAGAATTGAGAAGTTCTCGATACAACGATGTACAAAATACATATACTGAATATTAAAAAGAATTATATTAAACTTATAGGAAGTTATAAATAGATATTTATACAAGATATTTGTATACATACATTACGGTCAAACCTCTCTATTTTTGTCTATTCGTAGTTTCTCTTTCCCTTCATCCCCACTCTAGTACGCTTGTGCGAACATAATGGCCGCCGCGCAACATCCAGAGAAATAGAGAAAAAGATCGGTCTCTATCTATCAAGAATAAAGAGGTTCTACTGTACATAATATTGAAGAGACGGAAGAAATAGGTAATATCATGTCTATAAAAAGAATCGTGAAATTAGAAATATATTCATTTACATAAATAATATAATGTCTTATCACTGTTGTACAACATCAACAGGTACTTTGGTTCGAAGTCGAATGTTTCTAAATATGATTATTTGTTGAGCAAACAAAGAAAAAGAATTGTAATTTTGTAATATATTTAACATTAAATATTTTACTAATTAAATTTTTTTAAATGATATACAATTAATGCAACCTTACCTGATATAAATAGGTATTAAAATTCTATGATGTTTAGAAAAACTAAATATCAAAAGTTTGTTAAGAATTAATTTAATTAATTCGCACACAATCTGCTGAGTTAGATCATACGATAGAATACACTTTTATAGTAAGACTGAGAATATTATGAATTATCAATAATTAAAATTGTTAGAGTAATATTATGTGAATGTTGAATATTACATTTGCGCGCGTCTATTCTCCTTGTAATTACGTACAACACATATTGCGTAGTTGACTTTTTTATTTACAATGTAAAATATAGCTTTACTGTTTTGAGAAAAGATTCGATATAAAAATATATCATGTAAATAGTTTAAAATAAGTTATATGGGTCTCTCTTTTAAAAGTAGCAATGTTTGCATATACTTTTACGCGTGACCGAATATATACATATATACATATATAAAACAATGCAATATTTTGTAATAAAGTTTGTAGGAAAAAATACTATTTTACTCACTACTTTTTTATTGTCGATCTTCAAACATCTCAAAACGCGATAATCGCGATTTGTATATATATTTGTATATATATATATATATATTACTAGACTACTGTAAGTACCTCGAGTTCTGTATCACAGATTTTAGAGACTTGTGCAAGAATCGTCAATTCTTTATTTATTCGTGTTCACATTAAAAAAAATGATCGCCCGCTGTTTTCGAGCGCGGAAATATTAAATTGTGTTCCCATGGGTTTTCGGGGCCAAAAGACGATGCAGGACCGCGAAGGGTGTCCGAGATCACTAACCAATATTTAATCAACTTTGCAGGAGAATATTATTCTCCGGACAAATCAAGGACATATGTATCAGACCGCCAAGGGGAGACCGACACGGTTCGTGTTATTGATATCAAAGGCGTACACACATTTTACGTACACGTCGCTTTCACCTCAGTAAACAGTGGCGTAATTCTACAAGTATGTAATTTGTTTTAAATTAAATTGTTTATATTACTTTAACTCAATATAATCCATTTAAATGCTTTTTTAAATAAAAAAGAAACATCACTCTAGATGTACCAATAAAATATATTTTTGTAAACAAACAAACAAAATCATACTTATGAAAAGAATGCTAACTTGTTTTTTGTGTGACGGAATATCTTTTTATTTAACTTTTTCACAACAAGATCATTTGCATCTTAAATGAGTAATGTTGTTTCAAATGTATCTTGAAACTAGAATATATTTTCCATTTTAATTGATGACAAAAGGATTATTTACGACATCAATATTGTATGTATCTTTTTTGTCTTGTGCATAAGATTTATCTAAAAAGATACGCCTATGTGACATTTGATTGTGTGTACGTGTGTATCGCCCGGAGATGTGCACGGTGGCAGCGTGCGACACACGTTTCCCGCGTGCCGGGTACGGAACGTATTCCCCCGGGATAAGATTCGGGGAAGAGGGTGGAAACACCCAACCATCGCGACTGTTCTCATCGTGGCACTCTCTCTCGTGAGAACAAGTGCAAAACAAATGTCGCACAGGAGCCAGTCGACCGATGCGTATCGCCGCGCCGTATTCGTGAAAATTGTTTCTCCAGGTTGAGATAAATCAAATCTTCCCTCGTTTACGTCGTGCGAAAAACACGAGAAATTTAAAATTTGTTTGTGGTTGCCATTTGCTAACACATACACACAAATTTAAAATATAGAAAATTTAACTTTATTTTATTGCTTTTTAATATTATATTTGATATTACATATATAATAAGAATGTTTTTCTGCTCGATTAAAACTAGCGATTAAAACTAATAAAAAGTTTTAGTATATCTGTGTTAAAAAAAAAGCTGAATAAAATAAATCTATTTTTGTTCGATCAAATGCAAAATACTTAAGTATTTTTTAATTTGTTTTTTTAACTTGTCAGATATCGTATTAATAGATTCGAAAATAGAAAATAGAATAGATAGCTATGGTATATATAAACAAATTTTCTATTTTTAATTTTGTGGTTCATGTATATAGAATCGTATATTCATGGATATACGATTATTTAATGAAATTATTTATCTATTTTTATTTTTGTTTAATAATATATCGTTTATTTGTTTTACACACATTTACTGATTTTTCTCGAATCATTTCTAGACTCGTAATTTTTGTCTACAAACAGTTTAATAAAGTTTACAATAAAATAAAATAAAAATCATGTAACAAAGGTTTGACACTAGAATGTTTAGGTAGAGGAGGCTATCCACAAAAATGTTCGAGAAACAGTTCGGTCGTTTCAGCGTCGATTCGCGACGCGGATAATCCGTTCCGTGTGATATCCTTTGCACGGTACGGCACGTAGGTGTAAACAGCTCCGAGGGACTCGCGTTGCGGGACGCGACACACCATTCTGCAGGATCCTCGCGTCCACTGAAGTAGCCTCACGACACGGCGGTATCCTCCGTCGCGGGCGCTTCTATGAGATCGATCGTAAAGCGGAGAGTGGGGTAGTTTGGAGGGGCGCATCATCGAATGATAGCACTCATTCGGCCTGATGGCCGTTTGGAGAAGAGAGTCGTCTGCTCTGTAACCTAGGGGTGGCACCGTGCAAACCAGGAGAAGGGAACGAGGAGAGGGTGAAAGTCGATGTTGCCAACACGGGGCGGCGTCTCGATCCCCGTTCTCGTCACGGGGATGGTTTGTCTGGCGGCGAATCAGCTTTCGCTGGGCGAGCACTCCGTGAAACGCAACCCCCGCAGGAACGGCCGTGGCCACACCCACGTTTCTACCCGCGGCATCGGCGGTTATTGAATTAAGCTTATCATTTGATTTTGAGGAGACCCACCAGTCGGTCGTACGGGGCGCTCTTAAGCGGGCCGAAAAACTTCTTCCTATCCGCGGTGTAATCGCAATAATTTGATATCGCTGATCCGATTACGCGTCATAAGCCGCTATCGAGGAGCTCTGCCGGCCCGACCCGGTTCCCGGTCTCGCTGAAGCGTCGCCGACGAGAGAGCGGCTTGCCGCTCCTACCGCTCGCGTCTATCCGGGACTTACCCGGCGGGCCCAGACCGTGCAAAACGGGCCCGGGACATACCGCGCGCGTTTTCGCGTGCGTCGTCATTTGCGTTTTTCCTCTCAACAAGTGTCTTCTTCGTAAAGCATACGTGATACATACACGCGCGCTTCACCGTCCGTCTGTCATTTCAAGAGGTCGCGTCGTCAATGCGGAACAGACCTCACGACGCCTTGTAAACTTAACATCCCGCCGTTCTTATCGTTATCTTTTCGAGTGCGCGCGTATCTTTGTCATCGTCGGAGAAGTGAGAAAAGTAACGACGTAAATAGTAAGCAAGTGTCAACGGAGTAACGCGAAGTGGATCTTTTTACGGCCAAATCATCATGGACTATTCGTATCTGAATCAGGCTGCGGCCGCAGCTGCCGCCGGTTTCGAGGCGTCCAGCTGCGCCCTGGCCGCGGGAGAGATGCAGTGCAGTTACGGCGATCTGAGCTCGTGCTCGCAGATGAGCCAGGCAGCTTATCGCTACACCGCGGCACGAGCCGCTGGCTATCCCGGTAACGCGGCTGCCGGCGCTGCTGCGGCCGCCGGCACGCCGCTAACGGCCCATCACACTGCGCACCCCCACGCTCACGCGCACCACGGGGCCCACTCGACCCCGTGCTCCGTGATGGCCGCCAGGTCCCAGGAAGTCCACCGACACGCCGCTTCCATCTTTCCGTCGGCCATCAATCTTCAGAGTGAGTGACATTCGATCGGATCAACACTTTTTCAATACTCGATCAGCTGAATTGTTGATCAGAACAATCTAGGATACTTTTTCGCTGCTTTTTCCCAAGATTAACCAAATGTGCAATTTGTTTTTTATTCTTCTTGATTTTATTTTGAATTTTAATGGCTTAATTAATTTGCTTATTAATCAAATTTATTAATCAAGTGATATATTCTTTTTTAATAAAGACGAGAATTCCAATAGTTTATCGATTTAAAAACAGTAGATAATGTCAGACTTCTTGTACAAAAGTTTGAATGTGTCCACATCTCTTTATGTAATTAGCCATATAAAACAAAATATTGTTGTTTTGCATCTGAAGACGGTAATTGGTAGACTATGTCAGAAACTTGACAACACTACTGGAAAAGATGTCAAATGTCGACATTATGTCACTCAAAATTTGCCAATATAATAATGTAATCTACTTATCTTCTTCATACACAACGTCTCCGTAGATATTTTCGAACAAATATCATCTGCACTATTATATACGATAATTTACAATGAGAAATTAATTTGACATTGCTGCCATATAAATTAAGAATAGTTCATATAAATGATCAAATTTAAAGAAAGTTCATTAAACTTGAAATCAGCAAGAAAAATCAATAAAAACGTTTTTAAATTTCAAACTTTAAAAAATCCGTTTTAATTAATAAATTGTATCATGTTCATTGTATACAACGTTAACAATATTGTTTGTAAATAAATGATACTATACAATTTCGACTATGTACGATGGCTTAACACACACACACACACACACACAAAAGCCTTCCTTTATCCTTGCGTCAATCCGTTAGGCTATGAATGTACGACGCTCCGTTGTGTTTGTCCCGACGATTTAGAAGGGGCTAAACATGTCACACGCGTGCAGGGAGCTAAGCTCCCTTCGTCCTAGTTGATAATTGATCTCGATTGAATTCAACATCACACATGGTTTCGACATGGTGCGCGCCGCAAGAACGTCACGTGGATAGATAATGCAACATAGTATCTGTTATGCTTCAATTAACGTTTTATAAGCTAGCTGCAGAAGTCGGAAATTTGTATATAAATAGATATCAGGTATATATAACACTGTTAAGACATTAGTTACAAGATATCAGAAACAAAACTCTTCTATATATCGAATAGAATTAGTTAAAGAAAATTAAATTACTTTGTGCGTATATTTGATTCTAAAAGACATTTATATTACTTTGATATAACATTTTCTTCCTCTCTTTCTTTCTTTTTGTCTATTTTTTTAGTATTTAATAAAATAAATCTTGATGTATTTTTCTTGAAAATTGCTTTACTTTTTATCATGTAATTGTAATTATTTACAGAGTCATTTTAATAGAAAAATATTTTACGTATTATGTTTTAATTTTAGGCGGCTTAGGATATAAGGCTTATTCAGGACACGACGGCTTGGCGGAGAAGAGAAAACAACGTCGGATACGAACGACGTTTACGTCAGCCCAGTTGAAAGAGCTGGAACGTGCATTTCAGGAGACGCATTACCCAGATATTTACACCAGAGAGGAGATCGCTATGAAAATCGACTTGACAGAAGCTAGAGTGCAGGTTAGTACATCTTTTCCTTCCTCACAATAATTTTTCTTCGTCTCTTTTTTCTTTTAATAAAATTAGCAAATCTTGAGATTCATGCAATACTTCTGATTTAGTTCTTTCACGATAAAAATTACATCTGTCAATGCTGTTGTAACATATAATTATTAATATTTTCTCTCTCTTACAAAAATTGTTCATATGACGTTTTCTTGCAAAATATATTTAAACAGTGAATAAATTTTATTAAGCGCAATATATATAAACACAAAACTAGTCTCAATCATTTTTTAAAATTATTAGAATCAAAAATTATGAAGAAGGACGTACTTGTTTCCTTAACTCATACATCATTTTGCATTGCACATTTCGCAGTTGTTTCCGCGCAAAGAGAAGCAAAAAGTTGAGAGAGAGAGAGAGAGAGAGAGAGAGAGAGAGAGAGAGAGAGAGAGAGTTAGCAGAAGTGTAGTGTAATTACATTATAGACTCCATTTTCGTTTTCACGGTTACCTGTAAGTCGCGAGCTGATGGATTATACTGTCTAATATGCTTGACGGATTATTATGAACGAAAGACGAATGACTTATGCGAATCACTATTGTGAAAAATTGTGTGTATGTTTCTTTTAAAAATTACATTTATTTGTGTAATATTTTGCTATTAAATTCTTTGGTGTTACTGATACTTACGCAGACAGGAATATATCATCAAGCAATAATTGCGATGATTTTTCGTGAAAGAATTGCTCTCACATTTTACTTGTGATTTTATTTCACGGCAATTCTATTTACACGGCAATTTTCAAAAATTCGATTGCAGCAACATTTGGGTTCGTAAATCGATATCGATGTATATATTTTTTATTTATGAAGGATATAATTCCCAATTTATAATAGCGCTTGGAAAACATGCTAAATTTTAGATCGGTCTAATGATCTCGTGACACGAAACTTATGTTCTGGAGATCCGGATTCCAAATTTATCTTCGAGATGTTTTGTGGCCGGTTTTCTCAACGACACTTATCAACTGAGAATACTGTGAACGACCAAATAGATCTTCATCATTCTCCTGGCCTTGCTTAAACGAGCAAATAAATAACAATGTTATATACTACACACTTCTATATCTGTCTTACTTCGTACACATTGGTACTAACAAGACTCGTTTCCGACTGATAGGACTTAAAAAAAAAAAAGAACAAATACACTTGGAAAAATTGGACATTTTTTTGGGAACATCGTCCTCGACACACGCGAATCAAATTTACGCAATTTGCACGTTAAGCGGGCAAATTGGGAGCTGTCAGCCTTCTCGCCGATTTTGCTGTATATATCGTCTTCTTAGGTAGACGTATTCTGAGTTACCTGCAAGAGGACGCAGGTGTCGCGGATAGGACGGACGGGGTACATGCACGGTAACGTGATTAGATAGCTTGCCAGACGCTAACGGGTCCTAAAGTTAGACCTCTCGTGCATCACTTAACGCCGCCAAAGTACCTGTTCGCTGAATCTCATTCAGATTATCCGCGAGGAGCGCAAGCGAAAACTAGCTAAAAGATAGATAGATGAGATAGAGGAAGAGAGAGAAAGAGGAGGGAAAGAGGGAGTAATAAATTTAATCTTATCTCCGAGATGTGGGCGCGGATTAATATAACGTGCGTCATCGGTGATTGCGATATTATTATACGGCGACTGGATCAGTGATGGCTATTCAGCGACTGTATAGAACCGAATCGTTTGCTATTTGCGGCAACGACTTGATATTCCGACATGCGTAATCTACTTTCGAGCGATCATCTTGGCAGCGGCGGTTACTTAAGCTGCCGTTAACCCTTTGACCCTATAGTCCTGATGTTCTCTTGTTAATTATGTTGGTCGCTGTACGAGAACTTGAAAACTTGTAATTATATTTTCGCATTACGCTTTGATCGTGCATGTTCCTGGTCTTTTAGTCTAGATATCTATCACTTATCGACGACTTCTCTTGTAATGTCTATATTAGTAATTATTATTAATTATTTTTTGTTATATTGTCACATTTTAATATTGACATTATTTATTCAGGATTTGCACATTATGCATAAAAAAATGGAGAGCGTTACAAGAGACAAACGGTAATTTTTCAAGATTTTATATCACCGTCATGAAAATTCGTTAAACTAATGACCATTGAAAATCAGCGGTACGAACATATCCTTAGTTCTTTGAACCCTCTTATAAGTGGAAATAAAGCTATTCAGTCTATCTTGAGAAACGAGAAGAGGAACCATTTTCGGAATCTCGATATCCGGTATAAAACGTGCATATCTTATTTGTACAAATATTCTCAGTCTATTCATTCACAAGAAGAAGATTCTTATATAAGTTGTGTCTAAATATTGTATAGTTCTTTTTTTCTACTTAAACGTTTTTAATTATTTATTTGTTTTTAAGCGATTTTTCTGTTTTTTATTCTTCTATATTGGATCTTCTTTTTTTAATAAATTTGGTTTTTAATAAAAATGTACATAACAGATATGTAAAACGTCCTTTAGTTTTATTTTCGGCGCAAGCTATTATAGAAATTTTTAATGTAATTAATTAAATTTATACTTAATACGAGCAAGATAGAAACAAGCAAAAGTTCAGTAGCGCGTACATTCAGAAAAATGAGTAATTATGAATATGCTGTTACTCGAATCACACAAGACATGCACGTGTCCGCGTATCATGAACGACGACCACGCGATAATGAAGCGCGAGATAACTATTAATACTCTAGTAGTTTGCGGGTTCGTGGCGCGACCGCCATCTCTGGCGAGGTTTATCCTCCCGGCGGTGGGGTAAGTCCTTTGTCTGCTCTCGACTTTGCCCTCCTCCGCTCTGACAGGACGTAGGGTCCCTCAAGAATTCCCTCGTCCCTTCATTCGTGATTCGTTCGTTTGCCGCCGCGAGTTACCCTACACCCCTCGCACTCTGCACTGTCTTCCAACCCTCCGATTCATCCCTCCGCCTTCGTCCCTCTTCGGCCTTCCATTTCTCGTCGATGGCGGCTGCTCGATAAAATTTCCTCCCTCTTGCAACGCGAGAGTCATTGGCTTCCTCCGTCCACCCTTTCTCTTCTCTTCCTCTCCCTGTCCTCTCCCACATTCTGTCTTTAGGAAGCTTCCTAATCGGCTGCCATTACTACCCCTATTTTCCCTCGCTATCTATAGTATCGCTTAAAGCGCGAAGTATAAATTAAGTTACGCCGGAATGTTTCCGTTGAACTCTTTCCTCGAACATTATCTGCCATTATTTCTTCTTCTTCATATCTCATTTAAGAAACTTCCTAATCAGATGCTATTATTATCTTTATCTTATTTCCCTACTTCTATCTGGAGGGAAGTGTAAATTAAATTATGCGGATATGTGTTTAACGGAAACAGATTTTCTCGCTAGCTATTTTTTTTTATTTCATCTACTCTGCATTTTCTTTCGATCAAATATGAATATCAATAGTAATATCATTATTTTGAGATTTTTTTATTTGAATATTACCTGCGCATGGATTTCTGATCTTTACTTTCTTCAAAAACATAAAACTTTATTTTATTGATTATTGCAAAGTATATTTTATTTATTATTTGCAGGATTTTATTACAAATTTAGTTTATTTTTTTATTTTAATCTAGAACATGTATATTCGAGATTATATCAGTTGCTATTTTAAAACACAAAATATAGATACTCTGTTTATATTAAATATTAAAAAATTAAGATATTTGTTACAATTAAGAATGCTACATATTTTGTTAATGTAAATTGTAACAATATATATATATTATTTGAACTTGCTGATTTAATAATCAGAAAATTGTATGGCATGATAATGAAATTGAATACTTTATTAGATGCGCTTCGCGCGCTGCTGCTACAGTTATCACTTACTTAATTAAGATCACTTAAAATATTTATTTGCTATGTATGAGAATAATTTTTTTCTTCTTTTTGAAACACGTATCAAAAAGTCATTTGATATGAATATATTCTTGGTACTACGTTAATAGCAGCGCGCTTATTATTCTCCTCTTATCTTCTTAACAATCATCGATCTTGCTCGGATTTACATTGAACAAGTTCTCACAATTGTGATATTATTATTGAATTACGCGTTTGTGGAATAGCGTGAAAGGGATTCAAGTCCGACAATCGATTCACCGATTATGGCGTAGGAGGTATGACAGGTCGGCGCACCTTAAGAAGAGGTAAAACGCGCTGTTGGATCGGATTACCTTGCAACAACAGAGGTCGGTTCTCTAACGGATATCGGAATTCTAGTTGGCAGCGTTAGGTAGGGGCGCATAACTAAGTCAGCATGCTATTGATAGTCGAGATTCTCTCGACGCGCGCCTGTTACATCGCGTAGAAATATGCCGTCGCGCTCGTCGTTGGCACAGCTCTCTCTCTCTCTCTTTCTCTGACGTTGATAAAAATATCCAAAAGATGATTGAATTTGTAACATTATCCCCTGCATTATGCAGCGGCTGTAATCTAATCGTCGTGTAAAATCGACTGCTCGTTTACGGTATCTAAAACACGAAAAGAGAGAAAATGAGAAAGATAAAATATTTGAAACACTTGGGAATAATTAAATGATAATTCTATCAATGGTGATATCAGTGATAATTCTATCATAAAAAAAATACTATAAATTGTTCGGATTCTTTGTTACAAGTCACTATCGTTATGTCATACGTAAAGCACTTGCCTAAAAAAAGGGAAAATACTTTATAAAAAGTAAAAAACCAAGTAAAACATCCGATGTAAATACATAAAACAAAAGAAATAAGAGTAATTTATGACTGATAAATAATTTTAGAGATTAAGATAGATTTTTTCCTAAAAAATAAATTTCAATTTCTTATATTTTTTGTGTAATATTGATAAATCATCTCTCCGTGTGTAACACCTAAAGTGATGTCTTTCGTCGAGATTATTATTCACACTGTCAAGAACAATTTTGAAAACAAAAAAGCACTTCAAAAACATTTTATTCGTTTTGACAGCCGTTGATAACAGTTTTGCTCATGCCGAATAGAAGAAATATCGAGTCGAGTTTGATCGATAGAAATGATTACAGTATCCAAAACCATTTATTGCCAAAAAAAATTTTGGTGCTTTGGTAATCAAATAATTACATAACATCCAGTGAATTATATACGTAATTAAATATAAAAATATTTGTTAAAAAAAATATTCAATATACTTCGATTAAGTTATCTCGATCTCTGCTCATATTCCACGCTTTATTCTGGTCATTCGAGATTCTTCAAGGTTGATTTTCGTCTTCTCAACTCATCTGTCTTCGAAGAGACAGTCGTGAGTCATTCGACGAGTGAATTATACTTGCAGGTCTTACACCACGTTTTCATCTTTTGCGCCGCTTAACGATAATGAACGCGGCACGGGATTAATCAGCGTTGACCCACATCTCTTTTCGATTGGATCGGCGCCACAACATCAATCGAACACGACAAGTGTCTGATTAAGAGGGAACTTGTGTCCGTCGATTTAAGGCCCGTCATACACGTTGACGTTGTAATTGAAATATAAAAGCGAGATGTATGTTCAGTGCGGCACTTTTATAAATAAAATGGTAAATATGTTAAGACAAACAAAAACCATACCATGTTGCTTGTGTTAAAACTTAATGGGATACAAACTAGGAAAAACATATCGCGATTCTAGAACCGTTTGTTAGAAACTACTCTATTTTTTCTCTATTTTATTCCTCAGTATCACGAGATTTGTTTTTTATTTTATATTTATCACATTTTTAATTCGTAAATTTACAATCAAAAACACACTCATCACTGTAACTACAAACAGTCTTATGTGAATGATACTTCACACTCTTACGTGGTTACAGTGCACATCCCATTGACTACTACGATGCTTCGGTGGTCGCGTGGCGGCACGTTTCGCTGCTCTGACTCACATGTGTCATTCGGTATAAATTACAATTCCATTAACGTAGTAGAACAGCGGAGCTGTGCATAATACTCTCCAAACCTGATCTCTCGTATTTTCTCTCTCTCTCTCTCTCTCTTTCTCTCTCGCTCTATAGATTGGGATGTCAAGTGTGCATCGTGTAATATTGCAAAGGGATGAAGCGGGGCGATAGCGTTCCGATATGGGACAGGCGATCGAAGTTTTTCGCCGCTAACGAGATTAATATTATTCACGCGCAACGTATACGCACGCACGTTATCGAAACAAAATGAGCGAAAAATACAGGTTTTCAAAAAGATTAGCTGTATTTCAATTAAATATCATATTATTCCCAAAAGAACAAAAATATATTTCAAGCAAATTTTTTATCAATTAATATTCGAATTTCGACTTGCGCATTGATCATCGCACTCATTTGAGACGAATGTTCGAAAATATATATTGAAGCAGATAGTCAGACAGGGCAATTTCAAGGCCTCGGGAGTATCAGAGATAAAGTCGAAAAATCAACGTGAATTTCCTTCCATCTCTCGATGGGATACGTCGCTGTCAAGTGAAACAAGACGTCTCCCTATTTTCTCCAAGAATGAAAGACAGAGACAAGCGTGGGGGTTCGCGACTAAGGGTTCGTTCTCGAAGGGACGGAAACCCTCGAGCAAAGAGCAGAGCGGAAGTCGAGGAAGGAGAAACCAAAGGAAAAGGGGAGAGATCAAACGATGGAAGAAGACCTCACAAAGAGGGATGAGTTAGAGGGAGCGTTAGGAACAAGAAAGGGCTTTAAGGGAGACAGAAAGAGACGTGAAATCTAGAGGATAAAGAAGAACACAAGATGGAAAAAGATACGGTAAAGAGGAACAGAAAGGAAGGGAAAGAAAGCGAGACAGTTTGGTTAAAAGTTGATGAAGAAGAAAGAGGGAAAAAGCGCAGAAGAAAGATGAATGTTGAGAATTGAGAAACTCGCTTTGTAAGAAGAAGAAGAATGCGGCGTTTAAGGAAGTAGCTAGAGAAAGACAGACAGAGAGAGGGATAGATAAACGAGGGTTGTAGGGAGCGAGAGACGATGCCGGGTGTCGAGGGGTTACTGCAGTCGGTGGCATAGACGGAGGGATGAAATGGGGAAAACATTCGCCGGCTCTGGCGGGGCTGGTGTCGGAGCGACCAAACTGATACACAAGGGGCCCATGCCAGAGTGTGCGCTGGTAATTGCGAGCTCTATGTAGATCCACTTACAGTGATTAAAAACTGTCCTGCTGGGTATCATCCGCGGCGGAACGACGCATCAAGAAATGTCGGGCCGTAGGAAAGAGAAAAGAGCAACGGTCAGGATGCGCTGAGAATAATTCCGTCACGTCTCGCACGCAGCCATGTCATTTGGCGCGTTTAAATAATTTCGCGTCTTGCGATTATTGCGGTTCTTTTTTATTGTCAATTATGTTTTCTCGTTATTATTTTTGGAATAAATATACCATTAAACAATTACCTCAGTCTCGAAGGATTGACACTAAAGAATAATACATAATCTTTTTTGCTTAAGAATCGGTTTTTTTTATACAAATGTCGTGATATTTATCATGACATATACCTTTTGAGTAAAAAATAAAAATAAAAGTTTCTAAAATATTTAACTTACAAAATCAAGTTTAATGTGCAATCATTTTTCTTACGTTCTGTCTTGCTGTATCTATTGCACGCAAACTGCAGCAGGTCCAGACTTTCAATTAAGGAAATAAGTTTAGGGTGATGGCGCATCACCCCGCCATCTCAGTCTTAATTACGGTCTGCTCTGTGCAGCGTGGAAACATTCGCTTTTATTGGCACAATCGTCCAAATGGCATTACAAATTAATCAGAGATACGTGAAACTATTTCTGTATACACACAATTAAATAGTATCTATATATTATATTTTATTTTTAATGTCTTTAATATATTATATAAAGATCCAATTTCTGAACTCTTAAAGTTTGTTTTGCGAAATTTTATTAAAAATATCGTTTTTATATCTGGCGTGTATTTTCAATATTTTAATAACTAAAAATTTGAAGTTTGCTTAAAATCTATTTGATGTAAAATATAGTCTAAAATAAAATTATAATTTTTATTTATAAATTCGATCGGTGTAGCATCAAGTGCTAATCACGCTGTGGAATATATTTTGCCAATACCGAATTAGATCAACCCTAGCTCAGGTCACCCGAACGAAATCCGCGGTTATCTGAGAAGGAAAATCACGACAACGCCTAAGCAAAGGGTGAACCAAACGGGATAAACGTAGCACAAATTGCACGATCGTGTGGTACTTCTATAGAATTCCTAATGTTTCGATATTTACTTTACCAGTGCAAGAGATTATCGAGACTCAAAGCTAACATCAAAACTAAATTGCTAATGTGTTTTGTTGTTTTATATAAATTAATAAATAAACTTTTGCGTGAAAATTTTTATATTACAATAAAACAATAAACTGAGATATCGAGATGTATTTCGAAGTCTACTGATCAAGCAAGCAAGGGGATGAATTCCCTCACAGTTATATAAAGAGGTGATTAAATATTTATCCAGAAGGTGCCGGACATCTGTCGATATGCCTTGTTGCACTTTATTTTGACGTGTATATTTGTTTAACATTAACGCTACGCCCGCGTGCGCGCTCTCACCCTAATTCGTCGTCGTCGCCGTCGTCACTTCGGCAAACAACGCCACACATGCTACGGTCCGCTCGAGGTTTGGTCCGTGGCCAAATACGAATTATTAGCGTTGTCTTTGGCACATACTAAAACGTATAGTTAATCGCAAGACAATTAAAAAAGAATGACAGCAAACGCGTTGAATCCATGGTGAATAAATTTTTATCGCAAAGCTATAAAACTCCGATCAAACGCGAGTTTCTATTTTCTTATCTTTTCTCGTTTTGACGCATATGACAATCGTACACATAGAAAAATGAAACGTGCTGTTGTTATTAAGCGATTACTAGAAAAAAAAGAGTAAATTAATATTGTTAAATAATAATACTTTTTAAAACAAGATTAATTTTTAGAAAAAAATGTATATTCTAGTATTATATTAATTTCTTTTTTCTATGTAATTGATTCCGTATTTGTTTTCTGATTTCTATTTCAGATCATCAAGAAATACACAATGTCGGATATAATCAATTTTGTATTAATTAACGAAGGATCGCGGAGTTGTATGTGTTCGTCGTGTAGTTACGACTCAAATTTCGCGAAAAATTGCCGTGCCGATTGTGGCAACTGGCGCGCGACGATCAGCAGCAACGACAGTAGCAACAGCGGCAGCAGCAGCAGCTGATAAAAATCCAATAGTCCCAGTGTTTGCCAGCCGGAAAGGGCAATCACGTTCATCATGGTGTCCTGCACTCCCGCCGTCGTCCCTCGCGCGTCTCCGCGCCGTCAACCCTCCCGAGCCACCCTCTACCGCCTACCTCGCGTCCCTTCCATCTCTCGTGCAGTCTCCCCTCGCTTGCTCCAACCGACAGCTCGAGAGCAGTTACGTCCTACGAACCCTGAACGTAGCCGCCCCTGGAAAATCCGAGGGTGGGATTCACGTGCGCGCACGTTGAGAAACGAACGCGTACAGGGAGTGACGAGGAGGGACGAAGATTGAAGGGGATCGCCGTAAGGGAAGCGTGGGAGATGAGGTGGGGAACGGGTGGAGAGCATCGAGAGTTAGAGGGACGAGCAAGGGGTGTAAAGGGGTGGATGAGGGCAGCGCCGCCGGTCAGATAAACGCTAAAGCAAATAAATCCGCTACTTTAACATGCAGGTCACCGCAGGTGTCTGTTTATTTTATTCGTTAAATATTTCATTTGGCCGGCTAGGGCCAATTACGAGCGCGCCGAACGACCGGCCTCGCCGTTTCGCTCTGACGAGCGTCGTTCTTCGACGTTTCTCGCGCAACGCGATTTCCACTGTCGCGACATGTTTCCGGCTGCTTTTCCGAGACATCGTAAAGTTGAGTCTGCATTTCAAAGCTAGCTAGCATGGGTTTTTATGTTACATCGATTTTTTGTAGAATTTGCGATATTTGAGATATACAAATTATCTTTCATGATACATATAAACATCATATTATACAGTATTTTGACAAATTTGAAACTTAGCGCAAAGAAAATTATGCTTTCTATCATTATTTAATTGCAATTCTGTAATTTGTGATTAAAATTCTTAAAAAGCAGAAGAAACACTAACGTTTTGGTCATTCGACGTGCTGTTGCAGGTGTGGTTCCAGAACCGGCGCGCGAAATTTCGCAAGCAGGAAAGGTTGGCCCAGCAGAAGTCCACGTCGCAGAGCGGAATCGGTGCCGACAGCGGCGCGTCTAGCCCTGTGACCGGCACCGTGAAAGCGGAAGGACGCTCACCGAGAAGTCCGGCGACGCCACCCGGCGGCTCGAACAGCGTGCTGTCGTCGAACGAAATCAAGCCGATGGCCAATCAGAGCTTGATGAAGCACACCACAACCGACGGCGTCGGCGACAGCGGTTCACCGAACGCACGTGGAAGTAACAGCGGAGGTAGCGGTAACGGCACCTGGGGTTCCTGCAGTCCCAGGCCGTTCTCGGCGGCGCTACCGCCCTATCTGTTAGATCCGCTGCCTCTGAAAACCGCAAACCTCTATTAAACCGTCTCCTTCGATCGCCACCGGCATGGCGAACAAGTGTAAATACATATAGAGAGCCGGCCGCTATTCTCTCAAAAAGAAACAAGAACACAAAGGAAACAACATGCCGTTCAGGTGTTATTCAACAGCGTCCACTCGCAATGAGCGATAGTATCCTTAAGGACTTGATTAGATTCACTACTCGAAGGAGTTTTTGGTAGGACGCGCCGCTGACAGTTTTGACAGCGATTAGACAGTCGGAAGAAAACGGGTAGAACAAGTGCGACAGTTCGCTTTGAGGCAGCGTCTACTAAGATGTGTTACAGAATTTGTGAGCGTGCCACAGAGTGCAACATTATTGGATTCGTTAAAATCAAGAGTCGAGGTAAATATCATTTAAGTTACATTTTGAATGTTGTGATGTTTTACAGTACTTTTAAGTTTGTCGGACAAAAAGGATTTTAAATATTAAAACAACTAATGTTATGCTTGTTTCTGCATTTCTGTGATAAGCGTAGAAAAATATTTAAAATCCTCGGGACCCAATTTTCTTTCAGTACGCATTTTCTATCTCTATTATTTCCCGTTAACACAACCGAAAGTAAATAACAATCACATTAGAAAAATATTTGTAAAGTACTATTAATCTCGCGAGCATTACTAGATCTGACGCTTAATTTTCATAATCAGAATTTGTTTGTGTCGAAAATTTATGGCTACACCACATACGAAAGTTTTTGCGATATTTATTAAGTAAGTAGCAAAAAAACATATACTTCTTCACAATAAAATCTTTGATGCAAATACCGAATGCTTCGCACTGATTTCGTGCACGATTTTCAACAGCCTGTCGAATAACCGACCGATTAAAAATTAGAGCAGCAATTAGGAGAGTGAAAACAGTGATATCCTGAATAAAATTCTCGATATATAAAGCATTCCAATATATATTATATATTTTTATTATAAACTTAAAAACTTGCGTTGCAATTGTAAACGAATCTTATATCGGGAATTGCTGCGTGACGATCAGTTCGTTTGCGTTCGTACGCAGATCGACGAAGTTTTTCTTAAGAAGAGATCCTTAAGATAAATACTTGCATACCGTCCTGTATGTCTCGTACCAAGAAGAGCGAGGGTACCTGTTTTATCACAATATTACGGTGGACAATTTTCGGCGGCGATGTAACTCGTTCGTCATGCGCCGATAACGAGCGCGTATTCTGCTGCGTATGTATAGTTTATCAATTACGACTGAATCTATTTTATAGTGAGATGTATAAATGTACATTAGTTAAGACAAAGATATGTATAGTTTACCTGAAAGTATTTTCTTTGTTCCATGAGTCTCGTCAGATTAGCCATAATCTTTAGAGGATTGGTCGTATAATTGGTCAATACTTGTTCGTATATAGATGTAACAATTTTACAAAATACTTGAGCAACAAATGATTACGAAAAGGAAATTGATGTCAAACATTTAACGAACGAGTATTCGATCCTACTTATTAGAGTGATTAAAATTCTAGTCAGTTTACATTGAATTGAAAGGCGCGTTAATCCTCTAATAGATCATGGCGTGTAAAAACAATTTCAATCGTGTCCCGAGGCGATCCATATCCCAGTTCGATAACGAATGTGATTTTGTAACGAGACACTTTTACAATACTGCGTGTTACTGGCGCGTGGCGAGCCGCACACTTGCTCGTCTCCGGGAAAGGCGCGAATTATCGATTAACGGCGACGAGAGGGGAAAAGCTCGTCTTCGTACGCGTCCAGGAAAGCGTTCGTGGAACAGCTTCGTTGCTCCCGCCATTATTGTTAAGGTTAACGAATGGTAATCATTGATATGTGTGAACCGAAACTTGTACAGTTGTTGCTATAAATATATGAAATTAGTGTTTTACACCATACTCATACTTACTCTCTCCGTTGATTGCTTCGATGAAGTGATTCTAACAATTCCCATAAATAACTATGCGTTGTTATTTTCTATTAATATACTTATTTCGTGTTTCGAAGCATCATATTATATATACGAAAAAAAATATGAATGAGATGTATTGCACATATGGTTTTGAATATCACTAAATATTATAGAGATGATGAACGTTCTTAGTGAAATTAAGATTTGTTCGGGTGAAGAAAGTTGTCTAGAAAATTTCAAGTATACATTTATTGAAAATTATAATTAAATTAGTTCTCGTCTTAAATCGTTGGTTACATCGTTGCTGCTGGTCATAGTCCGGTTATATATAGATTTTTTTTAAATTTTTTTTTGTCTCATCTGTATTTATATATCTCATCTGCGGATATCCGCTGTAAATTAATGCCAGGTTAATAAATTATTACGCTATAATTTCTGATGGTAAGATCTGTGAGAAAATAGTACTCGTTCGTAGAGTTTTCTCTTCGTTCGTCATTGCTCGCTCTCTACGTGTTGTGAAACAGTGAAAGAGCCAAGCATTTTCATACAATGCATTCTGTTTCACAGGCCCATAAGAGAGAGAGAGAGAGAAACACAAAAAGATTATTGTTTAAACTCCTACATTTAATTCTAAAGCAGCGATAAGATTGAAAAATGCTGAACTGAGCAAAAGTTTCAGTGATATAAAAAATCTGGGTGATAATTTTTCTTCGTCAATATATATAAAGCAAAATATATTTTTTTACTCACTGAAAATATCCCCCCATCTTCACTCAGCCTCTTGTATCATATTTATTATAAGTTTTAATTACGAGATATACTTATCCTTGTTTATTAAATTGTATAGCGTTTCTTTCAATCTGACATCTCGGCGGATCGATTTCGCAGTCGTGTCAATCTCCAATTTCCTAATCAAAAAATTAAAAAAAAAAAAGAAAAAAAAGTAACACAAAAGTTTCGTACGTTCGTAAGAATTCGTCATCAGATTATCGTCATCAGATCGTTTGCGCGCAGCGTCGTCATCGAGGATCGTCCAAGCTGCTCGGAACAATTTGTCAAACGGTATGACGTAAATAAGTCATTTTAAGTTTTGAAAAATTTCGCAAAATAATCTTTTGCAGCAACTTGTGCAAACCGTCGTGACGATCGAGCAAAGATGAGTTGACTGCAAGAATAAGCCCACATACTGCCAATAATTTGCAATAAATTGAAATAAAAAGTGTTCACTTCAATAATAAAACGGAAAAAATCTCCGCCTTAAAATACGAAGTTTTAAAGCTATAAAGAGAACACACGTTTCTTTAACATTCAAAACTGCGTACATTTTAAAGCGAGATTATCGAAGTTATCGAAGTAACACGGTTAAATCTTGATTCGTATTACGACTAAACAGATTATCTCGGTTAGTTCAATAATTAATTTATTCGTAACACGATCAACACGCGATTTCATATCGCAGCGAATTATCAACAGTCTGCGGCGGCTTATCAGTGCACGATCGATCTCTATCATCCGCTACGCGCCATTCGCAATAATGAAAAGCGTACGTATTTTATCGAACATCATCGAATCGTCGTCGTAAGTTAGGAAAGGAGAAATCGAAATTTTCCCGGAGCAGCGCGTTCGTCTGTCGTCGGATACACAGTCAGAGACGCCTCTATGTATAGATGTATTTACATAAAATATTATAAGACTGGATATCGAAGATATGCTCCTCGAGCGGGGATAGGATTTGCTAGAATTAATTTAGGCCATTGTAAGAGTGCCCGCGCCCATTCCGAAGCCCACGCCCTTAGGCCCGAAGTTCCGGTTGTAGCAACCGCGACAGTAGATGTCCCCGTCCGGACCATCGTTGAGATTCGTCGAGTCCAGAGAACGGTGGCACTCGCCGCAGCTGAAACACCGCTTGTGCCACACGCGGTTTTTCGAGATCATCTGCTCGGCGGCGTACACCGGATAGCCGCAACGTGCGCAACCGTGTCCGTCGTTCCGTTTCTGACCAACCTGAGGCTTGGCATCGATGCTGGAAAGACAAAAGAGAACATTTCGTCCGATAATCTAATAAATTTATAAAAAAATTAAAAACCAATCTGATTCGCGTCAAGAGATCCACTTCTCAAAGCAATTATTCAGGTATTAAAGACATTCAAGGTTTTGATTAGATATGTAGGTTTCCTCGAAACAAACTTTAGATTTTGTAGGTGCTTGGGAAACTTTCTCGGGAACTGTCGTTGCGCACTTACTATGATGGAGCGTGATCTCCATTCGTCGAGATGAGAGTCGGCGTGTGGCCGAAGCCGAAACCTTTAGGCCCGAAGAGCTTTTGGTAGCACGAACGGCAGTGGATTTCCTTGTCGGGGCCGTCGCATGCCAGCATGGAGTCCAAGGGTCGGTGACACTCGGCACAATTGAAACACTTCTTGTGCCACATGGTGCCCTTGGCGAGCTGTTGTTCCGCGGCAAACACCATACCGCCGCAACGAGGGCAACCCTGTCCAGCTGGCGCCTTAATCGAGGTCGTATCAGGATTGTAGTAAGGTCGATTGGCCGAAATTTCTTCCTCCCTAAGGGTAATTAACATTAGGTTCTGATCTAGTTTAAGATTTATTTGATTTATAAGATTTAATATTGTTTTTATTAAAACAAAATTAAATTATTTTGCAATCTTTACACGTATATAATATAGTTCTCTGCAAAAAAAAATGTGTTAACTCCCCGCGAAGTCATAAAATTATTCGAAATTGTCGCGAGCTTTCCGTTCAACTCGCATTTATAGAAGCAGACCTCGGTTATGTAAATCGAGAGTCGTATTTATAGATACGCGCGCGTGTAAGTTCTAGATTCCGTTTCCCCGAGACTTACGTGAGCCCGTCGGTCTGGAGGAATCCCGAGCCACATGCGAATCCGTATCCGTGCGGTCCCCACTTCTTTCCATAGCAAGTCTTGCAGTAAACGTCCCGGTCCGGACCGTCACAGGCGATGATCGAATCCAGGGTTTTGGTGCAATCGTGACACTTGTAGCACTTCCGGTGCCACTCGCGACCCTTAGCGAGCACCTGCTCGGCGGCGAAGACGACGCCACCGCAGCGGGGACAGCCCTTGCCAGGCGGGGCCTTGATAATCGCGGTGTCAATCACGGTGGTACGAGGAGCCGCATCACTGCGTAAAATTATTATTTGCGTTATCGTTTTATTTATGTTCGACTAATAAAGCCGACTGTTAAAGTAAAATGACAACAGAAATGAGGGAACAGCGATTGTAAGACTTATCTGTCTGATATTTCAAAGTAAATTCGAAACAATTAAGAAAAAGACGGAAAATAGTTTTAAAAAATATTGTCAAAACATAAAATTTTTAATCTAAAATATTTTAATATTATTTAAGTTGCATCGCTTTTCCTATTTCTACAGTTCGTGCAGTTAAAAAAAGATGGAATTGCATGCAAATGATATGCAAAGGATAATTTATCTTTGACGTTAAAAAAAATATATTTATTGTATTTTTTATAAACACATGTGATATAATACTATGATGACTAGTTGCAAAGAGTGTTAGTGACGAGTTGAATTCTACATGAATTTTAGATTCGGTTTCGATCGTAATATGTGCATGCACAAGACCGTACAGACCGTGTGGCAACAGGAATGTCGAATGTATGTAGACGAGTTTCGGACAACTATAAACGTAAGTATTCCTTAAAACAAGTTTCTCTGAGTCGTGATCGCCATTCTCGAAATCACACTCGATATTCCGATACGATCGTGATGCCGATTCGTGATGCCAGGGTGAGTAATAGCGCAAAGCGTTAAGGCGTCGGTCTATATATGTATATATATATATATATATATATATATGTGTGTATGTAAATATATACTTTATGTACACGGACACACACAGACGCACGCGTAGACAGAGTGTCCCAGATAGAAAAACGCGTCTCAGTGACAAATTTCTCCTCAGAAGACAAAGCTGTCACTGATCGCGCAACTCTTTTATTCTTTTATTTTCGTAGGGCACCCTGTTTACGCGCGCGAAATGATCGTGATCATAATTAAGAGGGCGCGTACCCCTCGTCCTCAATATCGCACTGCAGCCCGATCCACACAACCCCGGCGTGGCCAACACCCCGCGGACCGAATTTCTTCGGATAGCAAGCTGTTAAGCAGACAAGCGCATCATATATAGTGAAAGTGTAGAAGACGAGGCGGGATTTTTTCTCTCGCGCGTGCTTCCCGTCTCAGTCCCGACTCTGAAAACCCACCCATTGGCGTAGCAGTCGCTCTGCAGGGCGCCGCCACCCTGGCCATAGCCATAACCCTTCGGTCCGAACTTCTTTCCGTAGCATACTGCAGACAATATCGATTAAAGATTTCACGTCGCCTAACGGTATGTCGTGGTGATTTTCTGCGACGAAGACGCAATCGTTCAGATACGCCGATCTTGGTACAAGTTGTTTTTTTTATTGTCACTTGTACGATGTCAAAACGTTTTTTAGAATTACAGAAGTAAAAACGCATCGTCTTCCTTCTTCTTTACGTTTAAAATTATTTAATAATTACTTATATTTGTTAAATTCTAAATTGAGAGAGTTTAAATCGCGCGTTTTGGCAACACTTTGTATGTTGCATCTTCGTGCGCATCTTCGATCGTACCGTATCCTTACCTTTGCAATAGATGTCCTTGTCAGGACCTTCGCAGCAGTTGACGGAATCTAACCTTTTGGAGCAGTTGGCACACTTAAAGCATTCCCTGTGCCATTGCTGCACGAAACACAAAGGGGAAGGGTTAGTCACCGGAATCCGGAAGAAAGTGCTATTTTACGATTGCGCAATATTTCAATATTGCTTTTTCATTTATACAATCGTTCAGGAGCGCAGACGTTAAAGACTCCTTGAAGAGAGTCCGCCAGATTTTTAGTCTAAAGTTCCTCAACAGCGCCGACACAGATAATATTTGTGCGAATCTTAATCTTTGTATAAAAACAACGAAATATTTACATTTCTTTCCTATTTATGTTGTCAAAGTCGTCGAATGCGATTCTTTCTTTCTGCGGCGATTTGCAGCCCTTAGTGCTCAGGGGAGGGGCTGTTTCCTGGCGGCGCGGGAAGAATTACAAAACTGATTTTAGTGATAAACACAAGAACGAACGAGACGGAAACGGACGTAGATAAATAGAAACAAATAGATATAGACATTTCTCGGGTGATTGTGATCGTTCAACGTATCAGAACACAAAGTTGTGAGTACGGATATCTGTGACACAAATCGAACATGTATATGAAAGGATCGGCCGGGTCATTTAGGGAAAGAGAATGTAGATTCTTTTCAGACGAGAAAGAGATACCTCGACAATATATCTCGCGGTCGGGACCATCGCAATGAAGCGTCGAGTCCAGAGTCCGACGACACAATTTGCACTTGAAGCACAGTTTATGGTAAGCCTAATCACAAGAATGATCTAATTGACCAGCTAACCGTCCTAAATCCGACAAGTCGCTTATCGATATATCGTGATTGATGTTCTTGGTGCTACGACTAATCGAGTCTGTCTTTCTTTCGATTTTTCGAATATTACGCGTGTAAGAAAAGTATTTTATTCACGCAAAGAAACGAACAATAATTACGCAATTGAATTTGTTCGCGCTAAAGAGAACTTTCAACGATGCATGCACCGATGAATCATACGCAAAGAAGATTAGTTGCCGTCGCAGTTGTCGTGCGCAGATTATCGCACTGGACCAGATTGTCGGCCGGCAATTAGCTTCCATTTCTCTGGTTGCAAGCGGCGTTTCTTCTGGTAGCGAGCCATTTTATCGCCGGGTATCGGACCGACTAAGATTGGCCAACCAGTTGGTGTGCCGCCAAAGTCGTTTTCTGACGAAATCGCCGAGAAAGTTTCTGGGCTTAGCACCAAGAGAAGACCTCTTTTTCCTCTCTTCTTCTCTTCTTTCTCTTTTCAGTCTCTCTAGCTCATATCCACTTTGCTATCTTTCCTCCCTATTTTTTTCTTTGCATTGTTGTGAAATGAAAGTTATAAGATAAGATTATGAGAACGCGCGAGACACGGCCTATTACCGCGCGGCCGAATTTAGACGCGCGGCAAAAGAGCGGCTTTTGCTACGCGGCTGTTTTGTAACCCGCGGCGCATTTTTGTAATCCGCGGACGCGCGCGATCCGTCCAGATTTTCCGAAATACGCGTGAGTAAGCGCGACGAAGAGGACGCCGATTGCGTCAATCTGCCTGTCGCCGCGTCAGCGGTCGATTTTATTGCTCTGCGTGCTAAATCGCGCCCGCACCCTCGCGCGCCATGTCGCCGCGTCTGTCGAAATATCTGCGATCCGAATTTGAGGCCGACTCACCCACAAGTATCTATTGCACGTTTCAAATAATAAGACCGCAACTTGAAGAGTACATTATTTGTAACTCTCGCCAGTCGAAAAGGTATCAAATTCAAATCAGTTCCCGAAATAAATCTTAAATTTTTACAAGTTTTATGCATACGTATGAAATGTACATGTATGAAACTGCAGAATAATCTAAAAACTTCGTCGTTCTTTAAAATGCGGGAGTGAACGATCAGTCGAAGCACCAAGATAGCGCGAAAAATTTATCATTGTGCGTTTAACGCTAAATGCAGGTATACATAATTACGACACTATTACATCTTAGAAAAAGTAAATAATAATAATTACATTTAAAGGAAAAAATATGAAATGACTATTAATAATTTTTAATTGATTGCCGCATTTAGTGTTAAATGCGACACGCAACGTACTGCGTTTTAAACGAACTCACCCTTCCACGGGCCAACATCTGTTCGGCGGCATATACGTATCCTCCGCAGCGAGGACATCCTTCTCCTTCAGGTGCTTTTGCGATTGCTCGCGGTTCGAGGATGGCGTTAGAACCCCGTGAAAATTCGCCCCTAAAAATTCGCACATGTTGAAGTTCATCATAAATCAATAAAAATGTCAAATAAATGCAATCACACAAATAGCCGAAAAGTAATTCAATCACTACACGTACAAAATCAGCTTAAGCAAGTTAAAATACAGAAAAAATTGTTTTATATACAAGAGAAGTCTGAAATATAGTGAAAATATATAAAAATAATTATTGAAATACATACACGCAAATTCGTGAATTCTACATTTGAACTACTAATCTACGCAAATAAACAACACTATTATCAAGCTCAGAAAATATTACACTTCAGCATACAAGACCAAGTTTTTTAAACAATTAAAGACAAATTGCAAGAAAGAAGTAACGTGTTTCCAAAATTAATATTAACGTATTACAAATAAGAGAGAAAAAAACTTTCTTACAAAGAAAAAAAGAACTTCTTATGTAAATAGTTAATTCCTTCTTGCATAATACATTCGACTTTCGTACGAAGAAACCTTCGTCGAATGCAACGGGATTGGAAGGTAACATAAACATAAATACATCAAATAATATCATCACGGGGTTAGCGTGTTAGGAGTGTTAGTAAAGTGTTAGCGTAACTTTCCTCTTCGCAACCACGGCACGTGGCTTCCGCCGAGCCCCGAGAGAAGAGAGCCGAGAAGCAAGATCGTACGTAAAATAACGGCATAATATAATCGAAAACTCGATATTAACAAAGAGTATTGCAGAAAAGAAAGACAGGAAGAGATAAATGGAAAAATAGAGAAAAAGAAAGAGAGAGAGAGAGAGAGAAAAAGAGAGAAAAAGAGAGAGTGAGGGTATAGAAAAGTGTCGGGTACCGTGTGGAGAGCCTGTGCGTGCACAGGCACGCATCCGTACCGTGAGGTGGAATATCATTGACACAGTGAGGTGACACCGATCATGCTGTCTTCCTTGTAGCTCGACAATTGCGCCGCTGAGATGGGTTTTAAATTACGGCATATAGTGAGGACGTACGTACATACATAGAATACAATGAAAAAGAGGGAGAGCACGAATGCAGCAGGTGCGCGCACATGCACTTATCGTGATTGGTTGCTGAGTTTGTTCTGACAGTTCAGAACAATTCAAAAACAAGCACAGTGTGCCTGATAACTGTGTGTTAAACAAACATTATGTATGTAAAAAAATCTCGATCAAAGCGTTAAAATATTGATTATTGAAGTATGATGCATAATACATAGAACTTTTATGCACGGGGAGTTCTTTTCTTTGCTAAATTGAAGTCAATCTTTCTTCAGTAAATGTTTGTTAATCAAATACCATTTTTTTCTATCATTTAAAGTTCGCGTTAAAAGTAAGTAAAGTTTTATTCGCGAAATCTCTTGAACTTCTGACAGTATGTCGCCAAACAATTTATATATTTTGAAAAATATATAAATTGTATTTTTTTGAAAAATTTTATAGTCTTAACATTTTTTGTATTCTGAAGAATTAACTTTTGCTAATTTTCAGAATGTTTGCTAAGGACTCTTGTTAATTACATTATTTTAATAAAAGTAGCACACTTAATGACGAGAGAACAAAAGTGTATCTGCGTCAGAGTGAATCCGTTGCACTCTACAAAGGTAAGAACGGGCCAAGGTTCATCTCAATGACGAAGTACGCATTGTCTTACTAACAGAACGGATGTCGTTGTGTTACCTCATTGTATCAGAGTGTGCGAATAATACAAATACTAAACACGCACGCGGGCACGCACGCACGTACACGCACGTACACGCACGCACGCGCCAGCACCCACGCAATAGTTAGGTGTTAGCGAGATTATAGAATTAGAAATAGTGCGAGAGAGCTGCCACATGCAGGAGATCTACGTGTATGTATATATATATATATAAGCTACAAAAAAGAAAAAGAAGCGTTGCTTCGTCACGCGGCGAAAAAGTAAAAAAAAAGGAGAGAGAGAAAGACAGAGCAAGAGACAGCGAGATAGAGAGAAAGAGAGATACAGAGGCGCAATTTGACTCGATGCTCACCATTCTCGTACTCGGTATTTTTCTCTTTATCACGCAGCTCGTACTATGTGATAAAGTGACAATGGTATATCGTTCAATGGTTGCCTCCGGTTGGCTCGTGCTCGGCGGGGCTGGCGGGAGCGGGGTGTGTCGTGTATTTTTTTCTTTTTTCTTATTTTTGTTTCTCTTAGTTTTTCTTTTTTTGCTTTTCGCTTTCGTACACTTCGCTCCCTTTCTCGGCGAGAGGGCCTGAAGAGAGGGGATCGAAGAGCCGAGGATGCGGGTTTTGTACGCAAAGGCTCGGTTGATGTCACAAATAGAGAGAAGATGCGCGCAATAATGTCGCACGCGCTTTTTTGATTGGTGCACACTATTTTTATGTGTTTGCGCAAATGGAATCGCAAGTGGTTCTAGTCACGGTTACAAATTGGAAGTTAAAGTAATAATCTCTCGATCGATGAGGCTTTGGATGTCGAGGCTACGCAAAAACACAGTGGCTCTTTTTTGTAATATTTAAATTCAGCTTATAAAAAATTTCTTTATTATTTTAATTTAAAAACAAATTAATCTGCATGTGTAACTCTGATCTAGGTGAACACCGCGATTCCATTTTGCATCTTTTAAAGATAACATACGTTATTTATACATTGATCTATCTACAAACACTAAAAGGTAAAGGAAAAACAAGTGTTATTCGTTAATAAAAGACACCACTTGGTTGTTTTGTTTTCAATTTTATATCTTTCCCTTTTTTCCATTTTTAATGGCATTTATTACAGATGGTACAAATGATCCTACAAACTAAGCGCATGTATTCGCATAGAAGAAGAAGAAGAAGAAGAAGAAGAAGAAGAAGAAGAAGAAAAAAAGAAAGAGAGAGAGAGAGAGAGAGAGACATAACAATTTGGTTGATTGGGAAGACAATAAAAGAAACAAGAATCTAGACAAAGAAAATGGAACGCGAAGGATTGGATCTGACTAGATCGAACATTGTGCGCGATAGCACAACGATGAGGACATGAGGAAAAACAAGGATAAATCTCTCGAAATGAGCGGAGAGACGAGGGATGACGTGCTCGCTCAGGCTCTGATTATAGACTTCTTCTGAAGAATGAAAATAGAGCAATTTGATCCCGAGGAGGATCATCTAGATTCATCTATCGGGATACAAAGAACTGGATCTAAACATTTCGCAAGGAAGAAAAAAACAAAAACTAGATTGAAGATTCTCTGTTCGTGACATATATCTGAAGTTTCAGACTAAAAAAGATAAAGAAAGGAAAACGCGGTGGTTCACTGTACAAGTATACACAAGTGCATGCTTCCCGATTTTTTTTTGGCACAGTCTGCGCGTAGGCAGCGGCTTCTTTCTTGAGTTGCTAGAGGCGCGATTGACTAAGAAGACAATCATGCTGACAGAGTCATGGATGAGTTCAACGACGGTTTATCAGTCGATGAGTTTTTTCAGTTTTACGCACATAAGAAGGTATGTTTACAATAGAGGACAACAAGATCGAAAATGCTTTTGATGTTGTAGAACCGCGTCAGAATATAATACTATCTTAGGGATATATAAGGAGAAAAGAAAAGATTGTCGAAGGTTATGTCGAGGTTGCGCGACGGCAGATGCACTCACTCGCTCTTCGCTTGAAGATGCTCGCCTTGGTCCATGGACAGGCAGCCAGCTCCGCCACCGAAGCCGTAACCCTTAGGGCCGAATTTGCGGCCGTGACAGACTTTGCAGAACAGCTCGCCCTCGTGCTCAGAGCAGTTTGTCGAATCGAGCAGTTTGCCGCAAAGACCTGCAACACATGGTCGTTGCCCGTCGTTGGAGATTACGCCGCTTCCTGGATGTTGTACTCAAGTTGTCCGATACAAAGTACCGGTTTAACTTTTCATAAAGCAAATTGATCGCGACGAGAGAAAATGCGAGGCGGTAAATAAAAATTTAAGCGTGAGTAGCTATTATGGATATTAACTTTTCAGAATAAATTTTGATCGAAATGATACCGATTTATATCTTTTTTTTTTTTGAAAGAAAAAGAAAAAGAAAAAAAATGATAAAAGTCGAAATCGATCTCGAGAAAAAGTTACGTAGCTATCCTGGTTCGAATATCGCTAACTGATGCTTGAATAATCTTTTACTTCGCAATAGTTTTTCACACATTTTAAAATCTTAATATTTACATCATAAAATCTCAATAATCTAGTTGTTTAGCAAGAAATACTGTATGTGTCGAATTTCTGCAAGAAAATGTTCACACTGATTGTCACGTCGGTTATTGCACTCGAAATTTTTACCAAACAACTATCAATTCATTTTTAGCCAACACGCAGACTGGTTGCGACAAATTATCCGAGTACGAAATTCATTTTAGACTAGTCTAAAAATAGAACAGACTCGATTGTCTTCTTACAGTAAAAGTTTTTAATAAAACAGCGTGAGTATACGCTGTTAAATTTGTGAGAAATGAAAAATAATCTCAACAATAACGTTAAACATATACAGATTTTTGTCATATTTTTATATCAATCATTTTTATCATACAAATGAAAGCAAATTTAAGCATCTCAAAAAATTGTAATTCTAAGTTAGAAGAGTCTGATTAAAACCAACATTATGTTTTTTTTTATTATTATTTTACTCACCGCATTTAAAACACATTTTGTGCCATTTCAGTCCACCGGCAACTCGCTCTTCCGCGGCATAAACGGATTTGCCACATTTCGGGCATTTTGGATGTTCCACGGGCTTGAAAGGCATTTTTATACTGCAACAAAAGAACAAATTTTTTATAAATGGAGTTATTCTAACAATTTTTGAAGTAAAAATCTATAAAAGCAAAATCAAACTGTCACGTTTTTATTATTAACAACAAGAGGGAATCGCCGGTACGATAATCCATCTCGATTACCTAACTAGCTGCTCACTAGAACGTAAACAATCCGTGTTTCCGTCTAACTCGTCGGCAACCGGTTCTATTTCTGTGGCCAGCTTAAAGCGTGCGCACGATTGAGCAAGTGGAAGGACGGACGTTATAGAAAGGAGGAAGAAAAGTATACCGCGTACGCGGAAAATGTCGAACAAATTTACTATAGCCAGCATAAATAGAAGTCATTCGATTTCTCAAGCTTTATATGTGTGTTTGTGTGTAGATCGCGATAAGATATGCATGTCTTCTCGCATATACACCTCATAATTTTCAAGATCGAGTTTCGTATTCTCACGTTTCTTTTTTTTGTATTATAATAGCTTATTTTCGTCGAGAATATATCTTAAATTTAGCTCTCTAGCATTGTACTTCTTACATTATCATATTCTGAATGTTGCAAATTCTTATAATAATTCTTATAATAATTAAACATATAGAGATTTAAGCCATTAAAATAAAATATTCTTAACAGTTCTTAACAGTCAATAAAATTTTTGTTATTTAATACATCTTTATGTCAAAGTATCTAGATAATGTTTCTTTCTCTCCCCAAAAACCGCGATTTTAATTTATATTTTTCATAATTTATGTTGTATATTCCGCCAGAGCGCAATTAACACGCGTTTTGTTACCACTGACAGTAGTAACGGGCGGCGATGGCGTGGCGCCGCTAGTAGTAGTAGCAGCGGTAATAGCGGCCAGTAGTAACAGGCGGTGTGCGCGGGGCAAGTAAAAAGAGAAAGAGAGAGAGAGAGAGAGAGAGAGAGAGTGGAGTCTATATCCGTGCAGACGCGTGCGGGCGAGCTGCGAAGCCGTATTAGGGAAGGCGCTAGGTTCTCCACGGTGTATGTAGCGGAGACTTCTCGTTTACCCCTACTGTTCGTTCACATATTCGCAGATGTATGGAATGTGCGGTAACCCAACTCGCACGTTCTGCGAGGCTGCAAAGAGCCCCTGCACGTTATTAAGTTACAAACGCGTAAGAATTAAAAAAATTTCAGAGGTTCCACATTAATTCGAAATATCTCTATGCGACTTACTTGGCAGCAAATGGAAAATTTATCTGTTATAAAAATTTAGAAAGTTTAATATATGTAAAATTTATTTAAACACATAAATAATTTATATGTATATATTGTTATTATTAAAAGCGTGCGATGTACATCGGTCAGTGAACCGCAATATTTGTTATTTCTAACAGTTTTAAATGTCTGTATTAGATTAATGAAAGTGAATCATAAATCGAGATATACGCAATATGCCTATAAAAGCTATAATTAAAATGGAAGTTAAATAATGATGGCCAAGAATCAACAATTGTAGAATACAATGTGGTAAGTGTTGGCAATAATAAACATGTGAATCATCGACCTGGCAATTATCAGAAACATTCATTTCATTTTGTAAGATACTTGAACTTCATGTTTACAGCAATGAGAGTATTTTGCCAAGTAAGAGTGTAATCACCGCACAATGCAACAAATATATTTATGTTGTAAACATATTAATAATTTTTAATTATATCAATGTAATTGCTTTATGATATATTTTTGCTCTACGCAAGGAAGAAAATAAAATTATATTTTATTTTGCGTCTGTCCCATTAATTATAGTTTAGAAAGCAGACGATATTTCAACTATGTAAAGCAATTTATCAAGACAAATAATATTTTTTAATAAAAGATGATTTAATTTGATTTTTGCGAATATCTGGCAATATTATCACAGCGTAGCGTTTCAAGTTTCAAATTGGTCTCATAAATCAAATTTGGATAGCATAAGCAAGCACATGTGACGAAGCTAAGATCCTAAAATTAGATAATAACTATAAAGAAATTCTAACGTTCGATGATTTGTGCGATGTGTAATTGCAAAGCTTGATATAGTGAAATATTTTATATGTAATGTGATATCTTGTAAGTGGATCTACATGAGTGGAAAAACTGAAATATCATCAGGCACAAATCAAAACTTATCTTACTTAAAATATAATTAAATTCGTTAGATATAATATTGTTTTGGATTATCTACCAAAATTATAAACAGAAAAAATTAGATTGCTTCTTCGCTCCTAACAGATTAACGAAATTTACAATATATTTTTGAACATTGCAAACTCTTTATCACATTTACTATATAAATAATTAAACAACAGCCTTTTAATACGTTCATCTGAAAATCCTTGTTTTCATCCATATTGTAATTAGCTATCGGCTAATAGTATCACGATTTTACGAAATAAGCATTGCAATTGCTCAATTAATCACATGTGATGATATTTCGTATTGAATTTATTCGATAACGTAATTTGATTAGAGCCGTCAGTCGACCGAGAGACTGAGTTTCACTAACTATAAATAATAGTGGGAAGGGAGAACGTATGCATGTATGTATTTTTAAAAGTTAACGAGGCTACACACACACACATACGCCAAAATATATGTATATATACGTATGCGTGATAATAATAACTTTTTATGACAATAAGCAATTCTCTCAAGTTTGTTTTGTGCGTTAACTTTGTCAAAATTTTATTTTTAATTTATTACACAAAAGATTTTGCACACATTATTCATAATTTCTTTTGCACAGACAGATCGACAGGCAACTCGGCTTATCAATTGTATTAATACTTCGAGTTTCTAATTATAACGTAAGTAGAATTTGCGTGTTCAGTAAGCGCGATTTTATTTTAATATATTCGGACGAGATTAAACCTTAAAGACATTAGATTTTCGATCATACTATATATACGTCTATCCTAGACAACATAGACATCATTTCTGTTCAGTTATAATATCACGGCTTGCGTCAATTAACGTTAAATCCTGTTTGACTAAATATCTTCTATTTTCGTTTACATTATTGAATACAATTATAAAATATCTTATTACGAACTTAGAATTGATATATCTTTGAAGTTCTTTAAAATATCAAAGTATATCGTTAAAAAAGCAGAAGTTCATGATGACAATTCATGTATGTTACTTTTTTTTTAATTACTTTTACAATATCGTCACTGTGTATTCGGGTCGCAAACTGATCTTTAGAAAAACTTATAAAAATGTTATCAGCATTGTAAAAATTCACTGAAGTAGCTGACGCACGTGCGTCCAAAGATTCGATGAATACCTTTTATGGCACTATACGTAAATATCTCATGAAGAAAATATACGAGGCAAACAGCTAAATCACGCTAGCGATGATCTTACGTGCACTTCTTTGAACGACGCCGCGCATATCGATATCGGTATTCGAACATCATCGGTCGAACATGAATAAGTAATAGAGCAGTAATAGCGGTAGTAGAACGTAAGTATAGTCGAACGCACTGTGTTATCTGAGTACTCACCACTAATCGATCGTAGTCGCGGGAAACAAAAACCAGAGAAGGAGGCAGACGGAGGGAAAGAGAGATGAGATTTCGATAAGTGGATTATAAAACACCGAGCACTTTACACCGCACTAATACTGGATTCGAATGACTGTGCTCGCGTCGGGATCGTCCTAGTCATAGCCGCCCAAGCTTTGCACACGGCACGTGTGCATCGGGAACGTCAGTGCTGTTGACGACGAAGACGACGACGCTGGCCGCCGGTGGCGGTAGATGTCGAAAAGGCAGCAAAGAGCTTTTCCTCGTTCTGAAAAGATGAGAAGAGTCAGGTCGAGGAACTATAGATTTAAAAAATTGTTTGTTTATATAAGAAAAACAGTCATATTCTCTGTGGAGTAATATCGCGTCATTGATCTTTTACGAGCTTGTCGCACTTTGGCTGAAGTGATTTTCGGTGTAAAGTGCTCTTATCAATTCAGTTCTCTTGACTGCTATCTAGTCTCGTCGATATCGATTTATTATCTTTGTCTTATGTTAGAATCTTTCTCATTAATGAATTCCTAATTATTAATGAACTTTTCTCACAATTATATTATATTTAAAAAATGTTTCTGCATTTCTGTTTCTGTTTTTTTCTCTTTCTTTCTTACTGTTGGTTATTATATTTTATCATAATATTCTCTAGATTTTTAAAAAATATTCAATAAAGTTAAATTTTTACAGAACAGTTGACGCTACACAAACACAAGACGAAAATTAACGTAAAAAAATACATTTTTAGAAGTAAATACCTACATCTTGAAACTAAAAGTTCTCTAGTTTTTATTCTGAATGAAAAATGTACAAGTTCCGCACCGTGCTCAGATACAGACATTTATTCATGATGTGTCTCAGGATGACATTGGTTATTTGTCTTGCAAAATGTATGTGAAAGTCGAAAAATATAGTTACGATGATGCATCATATCTCAATAGCTTGCATACACACATATATGTATATATATATATATATTTCCAAATTTTTAACACATACCAAACATGATCTGTAGACAAAAAAGAAACAAGAGAAGTGCCTCGCAGTCTAGCAGGTGACATTTACGCATACAAACGCACGGCAGATTAGTGTTACGTGATATTTGTCTGCGACAATAATAAAAGTGAATCATTGCGATATTATTATCCCTATTGGATAATATCCAATAGGGATAATATCCAATAATTAGATATTACCATAAATATAAGATCAATCTTACAGAAGAAAGTAAATCATCAAAATATATTCTCTTCTTCCTTTGAATAAATAGAGAAATATCTTTAAAAAAATTAAAAATTCTTCAAATTTTTTTCAATTTACCATTTTATTTATTAGAATCAGATAAGTATCAAAATTAAGTAATAATACAAAAAAAGTAAAAGATTTTGAAACTTTACGCATCATCAAATTTGCAGACAATTGTGAAATTTCCAAGATTTTGAAATAATTTGGTCTTCATGGTTACCACGAGTTAAGATGTAATAGAAATTGTCCTAAAGATAGATGATGGTAGACTATTTTAAAAATGGGATATTCTGTATAATAGTTTGTGGGATGAGACGTGTATAGGTGCATGTCTACAAAGAAACATATGCGTTTGATCCATTTTTGAAACATGTAAATCTCCGCGGATTCACAACGGAAAGTTCTGTTTGCTCCCTCTCCCAAAAGAATTACAGTCGTGACGGAAAATAAAAATACATTGAAGACGGTAGACACGAAGAATTCCGAAGGGTGCTCGCCGTTAGTGAAACATAGCGAAAATATGCGGAGCTGTCTTTTGCAGGAACGCCTCCCACGTACATATGCTTGATTTTTTTCTACGAATATTCTCATCTTTGCAGATATAATTTTAGCAAGATTTTAATATTCCAGCGATCAAATTTCATAAGACTTCGTTGATGAGAACAGTCAAAAAGAGACTGTCATCGTTGATGCAATGAAAAACTTCAAGCTTGAACGAAAAAGATTAAAAACAGCGAGAAATAATATTTAGTTTAATATTATGTATCCACAGTATATTAAATAAATGTTTTATTCATAAAAATTAGTTTTATTATTTTATCCATGAGAATTATTATAAAAAACATTGTTAAAAGCAGAACTTGGTCTGTTTGCTGATAAGTTCAATAATCGTGACAAAAATCGTGAATATTTTTTGCAATTCACTTGTGGCCGCGGAATTTTGTGCCGGCCTGCTGCTATTCCTCGCATGTTTTCCGCGTGCTCGTGAGAGCAGCATCCTCGTCTCCTCGATCGCGGGATTCCTCGTTTTCGACGAGAGTGGCGAAGAGAGAGCGTGGGCGGTTGAGTGGTGACTCTCGCGAGGGGAGGAACCCGCACTCTCTTTGCCTTTTCGTAACGAGGCATTGCGGTGAGCACCGCGGCTGCACACACTCATCGTCTAATAATAATATCTTGCTCAAATTTCTATTTTTAGGGAAGATATACGTGTGCGCACATATGTTCCTATGTAAAAGACCCAAGTATATGGTTACGAGCGCCTACGTGCGGGCCGCGTTTTACGGTTATGAAAACGACGACGGCCCAGAATTATTATGTATCAGCCCATCGTCATAAGGATTTGTAACACCCGCGGCGCGTTGACAATATAACCGTCGCTGGTCAGATATATCTTTCGCCCAATTTCCGTTTTTCTGTGACATCGACAAAGCCGAAAAAGTACATTCGCGTAAAGAAGAGAAAAAAGATAATCTCAGTTTTCCATTCCATTTTGTCTATCAAGCGAAGCGGATTATAAATCATAGCGCGCGATATAGACATAACAGACACGCATGATTTGGCATGAATAATGGTTGTTTTGCTTATATATTACGTGAAGTTATTTGTCATCCACAAGTTATAGCCATACGTCATATGTAAGTTCGACAATGTATTTATGCGTTTTGAATGTCGGCGAGAAAATGCATACACTAAATAAACATGTCTAATAAAGATTTTACAGAACAAATGTCAACACAGAGATTATACACGAATCGTTTTGTATTACTGTTTTATGTGCATAGCGTGTTTCTGGATCGTCTATTACATAATCCCTTTTCGCGCACGCGAGAGAACGTGGGTGACGTGCGTATTTATGTAAAATGTACGCGCGCGACGTGCTTTTAAAATAAACGCGCGCTTTCTCTCTTCATCGTCAAGTGCATTAAACTATCCTGCATTCTAGATTAACATTTTATACGTAAAATTTGCACTTTTTGTGTGTTATGCACTTGGACGCGTATAGTTTTTAATTTTTAGTAGCAGATCTCTGAGTGAGAGAATATATATATATTTTTTTAGGAATATTGTATAATTCTAGTTTCTTTTTCTTATTTCTAAGTATTCAATATTACATATTACTAGTATTAAATATTACTTTCAATACACACAATGGAATAATTTAATACTGAATTATTAAATTATTATTCTAAAATAATTTAACACTATAAAAATATTAGAGAGAGTGGAACATAGACACAGATTTTCTACCTCTGCCGCGCTTCTCTATAAAGCGTTACGTTAAACCGCTCCTGTTATCTCGCTAACTTGAATTTACTCGCGCAGCAGGCGGTGGTCGTTATTCGCCAAGCTTGACAAGTTTACGCGCCGCGGACTATTTGCTCGCAAAAGTAAACTGCACTTCATGCTTGCGACGAAGTAGGATCGCGCAGACCTTCCGACGGCGAAGCCGTTTTCCGGTTGTTCGCGATCTTTGGATCGACTTGTCGGATCCGGCGATGTAAATCGCGCGCGATCGCGAAAGGGGGTTAAAATCGCTTTTTTTTTGTTTTTTTTTTTACATAAAAGCCGCGCGCGCATTTATCGGCCTGAAAATAGAAATTTGAGTAAGATATTATTATTAGACGATGAGTGTTCTCGCGGTTCTCAATTCGGCTCGCCCGTTTGTTACCGAAGAGCCCGCGTCGAGGGAAGGCCGCCCATACTTCACGTTCTCCTCCACCCCCGTTCTCCTCCTTTAATCCATTAGCGCGTAAGGTCGTTTTCTCGTGGAAATATTCGCGTTTTCATTACGTCCTGTCTCTACGCAAGAATTTTGCGCTGAAAGTACGCGACAAAAACCAACTTCCGCGATTCCGTCTTCTTTACTATCAATTTATATAAATAATTTAAAAGTATGACAATAATAATTTTATAATAAGATATACTTATCTCTCTAAATTAAAAAAAAAACTATCTTTGAACACCTTTTTAAATTAAAAGAAAAGTTATGGACATTATATCTACACACATTATTATTAAAAATAAATGATAAATTACTAAATAAGCACTGGTAACAGCTGCGGTTATTATATAAAAAGTTAAACTGTATCGTAGCAAAAAATGCAATTTAGAAATTTACAATAATAATAATATATTTTAACACACATACAATTTATATCTACGCATTACTGGGTCGAGATAAGGTCACATCATCTGTCACTCGAACAATTTTTCATATTTAATGTAGCATACATTAAACATAATTTATTATAAATAATTGTATTATATATTATATGAATTAAACAAAACTATATAAATGTCTATACATATATGTCTATACATATTTATATCAAACGTATATATAAATATATTTAAATGTAAATTTCTAAAAAAAAATTGTGTCAGTTATGAATTGACATGTGATTTTGAATGCACAGAGAACACCTGGAGACCGTTTTCAGCAATGACGAACTCTGTGTCTACAGCAAATCTAAATTTCGAAATCTCTATTTTGAACGGACGATTAAAGGAAAATTCAACCGACGGTCGTGAATATTTTTGTCAAAAATGATTAAAACTTCAAGATGGTTTACTTATAAAAATATATAAATATAAATAATATATCATTTTGAATAAGTTAAACCTCTTATATAAAATTTTGCTAAAGGTTGTTATAAAAGAGCCAGAGAAGTTAAAATAAACAATTACTTATTTAAATATACAAATAAATCTTCTATATATATAAAATATATATACTAAAAAATATAAACTGTATACTGTAAACTTTATAAATTGTAGTAAAATACACAAAACATATAGTGTAAAATATTTTGACATCTAAATTTAATATTTTACGAAACAAGTAATAATAGCTTTTTTAAAGGAAAACTTAGACTTCTAATTATTTAAAGAAGAACGGCAAATTTTATATCTCATCGAATTCTGTACATTATAAAACAGAACGATTATGACATAGAGTATAGATAGGGGAAAAAGCGGAAAAAGCTGAAGATATAATCACCGCAGAAATTTCCGATCGAGGAAGTTTCCAGATTTTGTGACATCGTTATCGATGAAAATCAGATTAACTCCCTGTCTAATTTGAATCGATCATTCAAATTGAATTTATTTCACGAGAAATATTTTCGCCGCAGTTGAAATTGATTCTAAATCGAACGTGCTGTGCATCTATTGTCACCTTTGTTGTCTTCTATTGCCTTATAAAATTCCATTTTTCTCTGCAATATTGATTCATAGGTATTCTCTTGCAAAATATTCTTCTTTTCTCTCTCTTTCTTGCATTGTGCGAAATGTGCAGACAGATTTGAATGACTCATAAGCATTATTTTTGTGCTGTCGCTCGAAACGAAATAGTATATCTCTTTACAAACAAGTGACAGAGTGCCAGTGTGAACCGAATCTACAACAAAGTTGCGTTTAAGCTTTGTCCCAGATTTAAATAAATATCGGATTTGATATTTTTTTATACTTGTAGATGATTTATATTTATCTTATATAGTCTGATAATTTACAAAATTGTTAATATATTAAGTTATCTTATTAAAAAAAAAAAAAAAACAGTGCAATATAATAACGTAACTGTAGTACTGTGTATTTTGACATAACTTTCTCTCTTTCTTTTTTCTGAAAAAATTTCTACTTCCTAACAGAATTACAAAAAAACGACCAAAATTATCAATAGATATAATTATTTTACTTAAAACACCCAGCAAACAAAATGATAGGTTTCTTTTTCCACTAGTTCACAGTCTTTCTTTTTTTATCCATATTAAAAGTTAGTACCTAGACGCTAACAAGCACGAAACAGAATTAACTAAAGAAATCAGTTACAAACATGAAAATTTTCAAAAGCGCGAGAAAGAATCGAGTGTCTATTGGAGGATTGCCGATTCAGTTCGCTTTTTCAATCAATAAACTCGACTTGAAAGAGACCGGCCCGGAAAAATCCGACGGCGTCGGATTCGAACTCGGGATCTCTCTCTCGCACTCAGGCGGCTCAGGCCGCGATACCACTGGGTCGAAAAGGTAAGATATATAAAGATACTTATGGTAAATAATTTGTTTTGTCGAAAGCTTAAAGAGAAAAATCGTATATATGTATGTATATATTTTATATAATTATATTAAAATTCAAATAATTAATTTTTAAAACTTATATTTAAAAAACAGCGCCAGAATTTAGAAGTGCAATTAGAAGACTGTAACAATCTTTTTTTATCCATATTAGAAGGAAAAAGATAGATTGTGAACTAGTGCAACTAGTGCAGGAAAAAAAAACAAATTTGATGACAACGTGCCAGCATTATACAAGCATGCTTTCATGACGTGTGACTGCCAGATGCAAGTTCATCTACCAAGCATCGCGACGACACATTATGCTCACTCTGTTCGAGCTTTGTCAAAATGAAAAGTGGCGACCTCTTTTGTCACCTATCTCAGCATTTTCAGCCATATCATCTCTGATATTATTTTGTTAGCATACCAACGTTCGGCATCACTAAACAGCCCTGTACCGACATATTGTTTACATGGCATGCTTTTACGTGATGTTTGCTGAGTAAAGATGTTACTTAAAGTTTTTAACTGAATCAGACTAAACTTGTATACCAATATGTCATTTCAACAAACTTCGAAGGTAATTTAAAGTTGTCTTCTATGCAATTTTACAAAAAGTTATTTTAGAACTTAACCTCAGATTATAAATTTTACTAATTTGTTCATAGTTGTCAATATAAATAATTTATATTGATAATTAGCCAATGTTCTATTGAATTACAGTTCTCTTTTTTATTTTTTATATGTGTAATAAATTCTAAAGTTTATATAAAATATTCCTTTTATAAAAGTTAAAACAATCTGATATACAATCAACTGTGTGTTGCAGATTGGAATAGATTTAGGAAAGAAGTTGTATTATGTACCAAAGCCATCTCGATGGAATAAAGGAATTGGTGCTGAATTGCCTGAAGAATATAAAAAATTTTGGAGAGAATGGAAATTACAGCAGCCTGCTGCAGTTCATTATATCGAGGAAAAAGGAAAATACAAAAGAAATGATATAACCGAGGAAGTGTATGACATAAATTACCAATTCTTTCATAACAAGTTTTATGATCTTATTCAAATATATCTTATGTTTATATAAATGTAGTTTCTAAATTGATAAAATACAATTTCTTATCTCTATTACATTATTGAAATAATAATCTGATTTTTAACAGCAAACCGGTACAAAATGTACCATTGCCTCTAATATATCCCAAGGAGATAAACCAGGGTATATGGGGAGGAGAAGCTATTGTGCGAGGTTATCGAAAAAAGGGTAAATTCAAGAGAAGAGTTCCACAATTTTGGATACCTACTCTGAAAAAATCTGTTGTTTATAGCGAAGTTCTCAATGAATATATGAGAATTGTTGTTACTAATAGAACCATCAACTTAATTCACGAACATTATGGATTCGATCATTATTTATTAAAGGTACTTATATTGTTGTTATATAAAAAAAACTCAGCAGACTACACTACAAGATTTTTGAAAAATATAAGGATTTTTTCTCTTTCTCTCGAGAATTTACTGTTATTTGCAGACTCCGGCGTGTGATTTGAGATCTTTACTTGCCTTGAAACTAAAGCGCCAAATACTTATTGCATTGGCAGATAAGACTTTGTATCCTGAAAATCCAGAAAAGCGTGAAGAAGTGTATGATAAATATAAGCAATATCTATCAACTGTAAGTAATATTGTGTTTATACATAAGTTTTATATGTGTATCAAAAAATATTTTATCATTGAGACCTATTGATAATTCTAAATATTTTGTATCGAACATACAAATTTAATTGTATATTATATTTCATATAACATTAATATATTTTTATAGTATAAAAGAGAGGAAATAGAGTGGTATGGTTTAACATATAATGAAGCCGTACAAAAATGGATAAAACTGACGCAGAAAGAACCACAACCATTAAAAATCCAATATAGATCGGAATTAATTGCAAAACTCAAGGAAAATAAAATCAAAGAAGCCGAAAATGTAGATGTTATACCACCAGAAGAAACGTACGTCGTAACTATGTGTATATTATTTTTTTGAATATATTTCAAATTTATAATGATATTTTCTTTTACAGTAGTTCCTCCTGGTTGAATAAGCTAAATCCTTTCTCCAAAAACTCGAAAGCTGAGTAGACATAAATTGTTGTGTTTATATAATTTGTATTATGTTACTAAAAAGGATGTAAACATAATAAAAATATGCTAGTAATGCAAAAAAAAAAAAAACATTTATTGAAACCAACATGCAAATCGAAATTTTTTCATCGTATAATATTTATTGACAACTGTTACTTGTTTTTTATTCACATGCATCGTTGCGATAGTGGTTTTTTAAATACATTATACCTATCGATAAAATTGTCGGTATACTACGATATTGAGCATTCTAGGTCGCCATCCTTCGGCAAGCAATCGAGAGTCACGGCGATAGCTCTTGTTAAATATGTCATTGTTCCATAGCTTCCACTGGGAGCGGTATCATAAAAATGTTGACAAATGTACGCTGCTCCGCCACAGAGGAGTGTTCCCATAGGTGTCATTTCACGTTGCTCCTTTGGTTTCGCGCAACATAATGTCGCATCGCCGTCGATTGCCATCTGCAAATTATATGTTTACACTCAAAAGAAAAGCTGGCGTATTTTATTTTTTAAATATCTCTTGTGCTTTCTTGTCAATTTGTTTACTAACTCATCAATATCTTTTTATACAAACAAAGGTTGTCATTGATACCTGATCTTCCAAGAAAATAGCGTTTGCTTTATGTACTAAATTTTCGACTTGGATCAGACCTCCCAAAGATGGCACAACGTTATATTCGGTTACTAATGTCAATACCATCAAAGCTTCGACCATAAGCTGACGATATTCCGGTTGCGGTATGGTGTTTAAAACAGTTTCTACAGCCAATGCAAATTTCAATTCGCCGGATGTCATTTCCTGCGTGAGATTTTGGGACAGCATTTTCCCCTCTATTGCTAAACCGTTACACTATTAAAAAAAAATTAGCAAATTTTATAGAATTATGTATAAAAGACAGTTAATCAAGTATCATACATATTAATATCTTACTGCATAGTAATAATTTTATTAATAATTATTTTATTTTATTTTTTCGATTTAGGTTTTTTAAATAGTTACCTTTTCCAGTACTTGCCACACACGCGGATAAAAATCTCTCGGTACTCTGTTTAACGCACCGTCCAACCGTCGTCTGCGTAACCACTGACCTTGTCGATCTACCTCTGCTTCGGCGCCATCGGCATTTTGCTCAGCGCTTAAGAAACCACCGATTTGTGATTTCTATGTATATAGAAGTATATAAGTTTTATAAAAACAAAACAAACTTTAACTTTGCTTTAATTTACTAAATATATATAATACGCTTGTAATTTTAATGACAATATTACCTTGCTGACTCTATTTGATTTGCAGCTAATGACAGAGAAATTGCCACGGCCGACTGTAACATAAACATAATCATTTATATTCGAGCAATTTCCTTGAAATTTTAATAAATTAAGATGAAAATGTGTACCGCTACTAATGGCAAATTCTTTTCCACTCATAATGTGATGCAACAAGTTTTTCATTTCGAAGGGAGACAGATTGAGCAGATGTTCGGAAGCTTCTTCGCCGGTACATTTCAACGTTCGCGACAATTCCGTCGCCATGACCTGAATGATCAGACCGACGCGCAGCCTCAGCATTTCGAGAAACAGCTGCGGCTCCGTTCTGATAAACATCGCTAGATAAACAAGCAACTCCTGCGTCAGCATACCCGTCGACTCGTCGTCGCCGTAGGCCTGATGGATCAGCGCTCGCAGCTCGTTCTCTGGCAAAGGCGCGACTATCGTATGCTCATTACTCGGCGGCATGCCGACGGTGACTTGCTTTTGACGGACTAGAAGATCGGTGACCGCTTTTGCTAAATCCTCCACCCTTTTACCTAGCATTCCGGCGGTATGTCGCACAATACCCCACATTTTTTGCTGGCAGGCTTTCTCGTAGAGGCTCTTTAGGAGATCTTTCACCAGAACAGGATGTCCTTCTTCCAGTACGCCTGTGTCAAAGTATAATCCTTTCGAGTCGACCTACAAATTTATAAAATGTTTGTTATAATTAATTAAATACTTATTGTTTAGTATATATAGAAATAAAAAAGCTTGTCTTTCTTTAAAAGATAATATGGAAAAGTAACAACTAACAATATACTGCAGAATATCTCCTTGTTCTTCGAGACTTTCAGTTTCGCGTAACATGGACAGCAATTCTTCCACTTCGGTCTCGGCGTATTGAGTTTCGGTCGTTCTGTTTTTGGTTTTCGGAGAGTTTTTCCATGATAACAGTTCGTCTGTCGGTGAAGGCGTGCGCTCAATCATCACCGGTTGAGTAGCGTTGATAGATAATGTGGTGTCTGTCACTTCAATAAAAGGATTTGTGCTCAAAACAATAGAAGAATGTCTACGGTCTTCCCCTGCCATTCCAAGAATTTCAGCTAAAATACAAGAATGAAGTTTTTAATCTGTTAAAAAGAAAACTTAGTAATATTATTAATATTGTCACATTAAAAATATTAAATAGTATGTGACATATACTGTTATATATATATATATATATATAAGCTTTTTATTAATAGAAATTTATAAATTTTATTAATAGAAATTAGACAAAAACAAACTTATTCAGTTAGTAAACTTACATTCTTGGATGATGGTAGTAATCGCGGCAGTAGGAAGACATTGCAATAATGTTTAAGAGTCCTCTTTAAAAGACATACAATCAACACACGGTTAGAACATGAAAATCACTCCATTGTAAGCTTTTGAGGAGACGAGTGTCACTTACGTTCGACAGCTATGGATCGTGTCTTTTTTATTGCGCCTTTCACGGACATCCTGCGTCGCAAATTTTTCGCCGAACGTACCGGGACGTGTTTGTTGAGCAATCCCGTACGATGAGGAAACGGTCTCATCAAGTGTTCTTCTAAATATTGTTGAATCTTGACAGCATAAAAGATTACACTTACAAACTATATATATAAATATAAAAATAAACAGTTTTTTATATATGTTTAAGTTTTATATACCTGAGGATTTAATTTGTCAGGACGACCGTCTTCAGAACTTCCTAGAAAACTAAGATTCGTAATACATGACGTGCTCAAGAAATCATTCAAATTTCCTAACGATACTCTTGTACCGTTGATATACCCACTCTTGAGCTTCTTCATGGTGGTTATCATAGCTAACGGTATTTTACCTTGATCTGCAAAAAGATCAAAGCTAATTGATCTTATTGATAAAAAATGAAAAAATAAATATTTTCTCTTCTTGCTATATCATTGTTTCTATATAAAAAAATTTATAGAAACAATGTAGTGAGAAGATTTGTAAGAATCTATGCGGCAATATTGATATAAGCTCTTCTCAAAATTCGTATAACTAAAAAATATCACTTTGCAACGCAAAATCGCATGCAATTTTCGTTATTTACATTTTTATTAATTTTCTTTTGATGCGTATTTATAGACGAGAGATTCATTAATATCTAGATATTAGCTAATCGCACGTTATAGCACTACACGTCGCGAGCGTTTATGCTATATTCGACGAGTTTTCTGTAGGATGAAAAGCTAAAGTTTCCGACAAGGGCGTACCTAAATGATTATGAGTAGCGACAAGGGTTACGGTTGGTCTGCCGAGTATTTGCTTCCAGTTGATTTTGAGGAAGGCCAGGGTGGTTGTGTAAGTGCTGACAAGCAGGTCGGCGTCGTTTGTCATGTAGTACTCCTCCGTGTCAAAGTTCTAACACATGCAACACACGCGCATACCACCAAACACATAATAAAGCTATATATTAGCTATAGGATGATCTTGTTGTTTTTGTAGTGATATTATTGCAAATGGAAGCTAATATCTCGCCTCGAACGTTTGTTTTTATCCCACATTGTCTCGATCAAACAAATTTTCAATGTCAACACAACTCACAGTCGCATCCACTTTTCAAGATCCACGTAATGTAGGATCGTGTTAGTAACGACAAAATAAAACATCACGCAAATGAAAACTATATTAACATATTCACTGCGGGACACGTTGCATTGGACTCCAACGATAGATAAAGTTTGATTCTGTTTTATTTAAGAGAAGAATACATAATGCGAGACAAATCTGAAAATATCCGCAGTGAACCTGTTAAAAGCATTATTATATCGTTATTATGTCGTAACCTTCTATGGATGATAAAATTTTTTTGTCCGAAGAATTTTTCTAACTTCGAAACTGACTTGCATTACTTCATTTACAGAATGACAAAGACTATCATAATAACTAAAACAAAATAACTCAGAATATTCAAAAACTTCGTTAAACCATAGAGGGTTAATAATTTGTTAAATGAGAACCAAGACAAGAACGATACATGCAAGCGGACACGTTAGTGTTGAGAGCGGACAGTCACAGCCGTTCAGAAAGAGGAACAAAACTTTCCCGCGAGAAAAATTTTCAGCATTTCTCATAGGTTCTAAGAGTCGTTCAATTTATCTAGTCGTAATAATTTAAATTCTCAGATCTCTCAGAAAGTCTAAATTAATGACTATAAAAAAGGAACTATGATCTTGGAATCATTTAAAAATTACCTAGATGAATGTTCTTGAGGGGCATGACCACGAGGGGTCGGCCCAACATATTCTGCCAACTAGACTTCAAGAAATTAATTTCACCTTTGAATATGTCAATCATGAGCTCATAATCCGATGCGATGTAGAAACGGGTCATATCTGTCAACTAGTCGATTAAGTGCGAGAAACAAGAGGAAACATAAGAAAAGAAGTGAAGATACAGAGAGATGATAGAGACTCGTTAATAAAGTGCGATTACTTACTTGTGGCGTGAACGCGAATATCTTATCCTGCAAGGAATACAGTTTACTAGTACTGAGAATTCCGACGTCTCTGGATTTACGTCCGGACAATCCTAGTTTCTTATTACGCCCTGTACAAAAGAAAATTTCTGTATATATCTGTATATGTCTGTAAATAAATACATTTGAAGAAATGATCTTAAAAAACTGTCAGATATTTTACCTAAATATGTGTACAGATGACTTAGAACTTTTGCAGGCTGTACTTCGATCGGTGCGACTTCTGCGATCGTTTGCACGTGAATATCGTGCTGAGCGATTTTCTCTCTGATCTCTGTGTCTTCTGCCAAAATAACTACTTGCACCACGACATCCGGTTTTTTTTCGCTGCACAATCGTCTGTTTAACGGATCCAGTTCGCCGACCGCGAGAAACCCCTGCGACAAAACAGAATTGTAAACAAAAATCATAATGTAGACATCTTCCAGATACGCTTCACTTACTTCTTGCAACAACTTTCCTAAGATATAAAGAGATTGCGCCCACATAAATGGACACCTGCCTAAAGCTATTCGTCTTTGACTACCAGGTTCGGCATATTCTGCCGATACGTTCTCAGGTGCGACAGAGTAGAGTTCAGGCACCAATTTCATACCGTCTTCTGTCTTGATCATTACTTCTTCTAACTGTTTGGTGTACATTTCAATCGCTTCTTTATTGCCTTGAAAGCAATAATCTAATATTAAATAACAAAAAAACAATGGCCATTCACATTCGATGTTCTCAAACATACGCAGCTCCCATGGTTCGTAATAAAGCCTGTTTTTGAAAATAAAGATCAATGGTCAAGAGATAAATTGTATGTAAAATATAAGAGAACTGTATATATTCAAGTATACCTGTTGACATCCTCTTTTGGTGTTTTATATCCATCTCTCAAGAATCTTTTGCAGCCGTATCGTCCTTGCAATTTCTTAATAATAGCGTCTCGTGTCTCGTGAATCAAGTTGGCCTCGTCCACTGCGAACGCAGGAAAACTTATGATCGATAACAAGCCACTGTCCAGCTCTTTGGAATTCGATTCTCTCGGCAACATAGACTGTAATACAGCTTGACATTTTTGCGCTTCATCAGCCAAAACGTGTATGACCGATGTAGGTCCGCCTCTTGCGCCGAACAAATCCAATTCGTTCATCGCTTCCATCGCGGCTTTTGCCATACCGATACTGCTCGCATTTAATTCAGGTAAGCCGTGATTAGTTTTGTCTCCTCTTTCCCAAATTCCATAGTCTGGAGTGCAGTAAGCGGATTCGATATAAAACACTAAGTTCTGAATAAAAGCCACCTGAAATAAAAAATGCTAAATTTAATACATTTACTTTTTTAAGTTTATGTAGTACACTAATCATCAATACCTCATCTAAGTTGAAGACAATCTGCAAGCCAGAAGCTGTCATTTGTGCCAGAATTAAAAGATACAGAGAAATTGCATCAATTTGAAGATGTCCCCATGCAGTATCTCCAACCACAGTTTGTCCATTAACAGAGCTGTATTTAGCGTGCAAGGCATCATGTGGATTTTGAGTCGATTTGAACTTTTCTACCTTCTCTTTCTGCTGCATCATTGCCATTAATAAACCTCTCATTAGTTTTACACAACTTTGTTCAAGCTCATAAGTCTTGGCTCTGTCCTCGTCAGCATCAGCTATCTTCTTATAAGCCATTGATAGACCCCACACAGCAAGAATGCAATAAATATTGTCGCGAATCCAAGCATGATCATTAGTGGGACTAGCTGGGAAAAGTCCAGTTACAGGATTTTGATGATTCATAATTATTTTGTGAACTATCCGTTGGTAGTAGTCCAAACGAACACCAGAATTGCTTCTACTGCGCATCTTGTGAGATGTTTTGTAAAACACAGTCCTGTAAAAAAAAAAAAAAAAAAAAAAAAAAAAACAAAACGGCAAAATATCATTTCACGAAAAACAGAACTTGAGAAAGAGTAAAAGGTTAGAGATATATATATATTAAGTTATATTTATTATGTCATACTTTTTATTAACGACTGTTGAAAATCTTTGATTTTCAGAAACAAATCGATATTAAGCGCAACGTCACGTAAAAAGACAAGAAAACTGCATTTTTTCACACACATTAACGAAGCTCTAGAGATTTAAAACGCAATGTGAAACGAATGTCAAACATGCTAACTGCATAATATATAGCTAGTTTCAGAAGAAAATTCACGTATGCGCAATGCAAATCTTAACAGTATTACGCTCAGAGTCGTCAGTTTTCTCTTTGCACCACATACGAGTCCTACTGGGGAGAATAAACAAAACTATTGAAAAAATAAAATTGCAGATTCTATTCGCAAATTAAATAAATTTCAAGTTTACTTGGATAATAATATAATAAAAATTTATTAATACTTTTCCATCTTTTTATTAAAATCCAACGTTACAAAACAAATTGTGATATTTGGACTCTAGAAACAGCTCACGTTGCATTGTTACATCTAAACACAAGTCTGTCAAAACAGTCATGTGCATGATGTAAAAATACCAGGTGACTGATTTCTGAAAATGCGCAGTAACATCCAATCAGAGATTTGATTCAAATCGTGAGAAGCAATATGGCTGCTAATTAGTGCGTATTAAAGGTCACACACAAATCTTCGTAATCGTAAACATAAAACGTAAGCATAAGCTCAAGAACCAATCAAGAAATAGCTTTAGATCTGAAGAATGTATTTTACGTCATGATCATGTGATTAATCAGCTGATCGCTGTTTACGCATGCGCACGAGAAATATGGAAATTGGTGAAAAAACATATATATATATATATATATATATAACTAGATGTAAAAAGAAACTTAAACATTATATAATTTTACTAAAAAGAATAAAATTAGAAAATTTATCTATTGTGTTAAGCTATATTATTGACAATAATTAAAATCAATAGAAATTTAAAGCTTCAAAATATTTACTAACATAAATATATATGATAGATTTTAATTTACAATATTTATCCTTTATGTTTTTACGAAATTTTCCTTCAATTTCGAAATGACAGGACGGATATTTATTTTTCGTTGATTTTGCACTTGTATATACTAGCTTTAAATACAGAAGAGAGATAAGATAGAGACAGAGACATAAAAAAGGATAGAAACAGGAAGGTAAGACGTAAAAAAAAGATTGCAAAATAAAAAAATCTCAAAGTAGATAACTTATACTGATTTGTTTCTGCTGATTCTTGTACGTGCGACAAGTCCGCAGCAGCCATCAGATTGTTGGCAACATACACAAATATGGTCTAACTGTCAGCTACTCGGTTCTACGGGCAGCTTATTTTTTTTATTTTTTGTTTCGTGCGATTCCGCGGGAATATTTCTATAATCCCCGGAGTTTCCTGTGCGTCAATCTGACCGAATCCGCGATATGGCATCGACGACCAATTTTTCATATCTATTGTTATTGATTACACTAACCTTATCTATCAACGCGGAGCCAGATGGAACGTCTTCGGTACCGCCGATTCCTGGCCGAGAATCTTCGCTACAACCGTCGTCGATAAAACATTCTTTCAATGCCACTGATGATAAAAAGGTGATAAATTGTGATATTATCTAAGAATATAACTGTACAGAATGCATAATTTTGTATTATACTCTTGTGTAAGAATCACACAGGATTTATATTATGTATTTATTTATTTTGCTTTTGTTTTACAGACTTATTTCATTAGTTTACTGAACTTACATTTAGATATTTATTCAAATTCTACTTTTTTTTCAAGTTGTATACATCGGGAATGGCAGAAGGAGGACCTATAATGATCCCGACCTCTCAACAACCAAACATTGAAGGTGCAGCCAAAACTATATTCAACAAGTTTGATGAGTCCAAACCAAGAGAAAATGTGCCTAAGGAAAGAAACGCCAATCCTTCTGTGGTCCCAAGAAAGGGAGTTGAAGAGAAAATAAAAGCAAGAAAAGGAGTGGATCCTGAACCAGAGAGAACGAATGTTTCGTTAAATCAAACTACAAAAGAAGATACAAAACCTATAACAGAAACCAGCCCCCTAAAAGAAACTTTAGGTAATATTCAGACCAAAACTTCTAGCATCAATACCCCAAAATTGAACACTACCAATTTATATCTAAACAACAACTTAGATCATAGTATAAATTTCCATCACTCCAACACAAGTCTGACAAATATAACTGCGTCTCACGCAGAAGTCGCAAATAAGACAACAATATTAAAAATTTCCACTGAGAAGCATATACCAAAACCCAAACCAACAGTTACAACTGTTGACGGGCCGGAAGTTAACGAATCTAGACCGTTATCGCGTACAAAGAGCTCTCCACTAGACATGCCGAGAAAAATTGACTACATTGTGCCGGTTATTATAACTATGATTGCTTTACCAATATTGGGTGCTGCTCTTTTCACATTGTATAGGCGTGGTCGAGATTGCTGGGATAAAAGACATTATCGCAGAATGGATTTTTTGATTGATGGAATGTATAATGATTGAAGTTTGTGAGAAAAGATTTGTTTTATGAGATTAAGTGATTGCGTGATATGTATATAAGAAAAAATCTAATCTCGAAAATTTTCATTTTTTTTTATTGCATATTTGTATGCTTTTTTACGATAAAAAACATTTGAGATTACTTTCTTTTTACATAACTGTCCAAAAACGTTAATGATATTTATATCATTAAAATATATCAAAGGGCTTGACATAACTATATTTTTAACATTTTATAATGATATCTAAAATCAGAGCGCTTTTTTATTATCAAGCTTGCTATATATTTTGTTTATTAGATATATTGTTGCCTTACTAATAATATACTGAGATTTTATAATTTGTAAAAGTAAATATATGAAATGTTAAATGTTTATTTTTTAAGATTTCTATTGAAAGAGTAATATCTCTTGTGAAATGCTTTTATAATGTAAAAAAGAATTTATGTATATTGTTGCATTTTTTCTTGCAATTTTTGGAACATATAAATATTTTTTATATATGTATATCGTATATATGATGTCATTTTGCGAAAGGATTCAAAGAAAAGGTTGCCAAATACGACAATAATAGTATTTCGAAATTCAAGCAAAGATTAAACAGAAAGATCACATTGTGCTTTGGAAATGCTCTCTCAATGATCATTACCGACTATTTCTGCATGCAAGAACTTGTAAGATATCATGCAAAATACGATATGTATACATTTTACCAAAGATCTACTCAAGTTTCGTATACTACGGTTTGTTTTTTTTTGTGTAATTTTTGGTTCTATATTGTATTTGGTCCTATATTGTATTTATAACAAAACGTTACATTTTATACATGTGATGAATAATTCATAAGTCTTCAAGCTCGTCCAAGTAAAAAAAATTATGTTATCGATAATTGCCATACATATAATATCAGTAAAATATTATATATAATATCGTCTCGCTATATAAATATTAAGTTGTTCGAAAAGTTTGTAGCGTTTCCCAATAAGTAGCATTAGATAAGTTCGATTTAATATTTCTATTTGTCAACATATGTATTTTGAATAGTAACATTTCAACGCGTCTTTTGTTGCGAAGATGACATTCAAAAGCTACTCGAAAAATGCCTAAATATCATTAAAAAAAAAAAGCATATTGCTGAATAAAGATACAAAGATTTAAATAAAGCCTTTAAAAACGCTATGTACTTTCCGAACAATCCATACAACGATTTGTGAAATTACTCGGCCTATGTGAAACATTTTGAGATTTTAGTAGTTTTTAAAGTTAAATTGCATTTTAGGCTTTTAAAAGTCTATATTTTTTCGACGCGTGGGAAAGCAATAACAATTATTTTTATACTATATCTATGTAAAAAAGTTATTGTTATAAAATATACATACTTGCAAGTCACATAATTGTGTTACTTTGCTTGTTTACTTACCACACATTAAACTAAATGTATATTATTATGAAAACTTTACAAAAAGAGGCAGAGGAAAAAACTGATATATTTATAAATATTTTATTAATAAGTCTTCGTTATATATAGGTACACACATAAATTCAATAACATTAGTAATATATGTAAAGTACAAGAATTTCCACAGTACGGAAAGAGAAGTTTTATATATATGCAACACACGTTACATATATTCAGCGGATATTAATCTTCAAACTTTCTGTCTCGAGTTCTGATGATCTCTAACGTGGATATAACAGTTCTACTCTCTCTTGGTTTTGTCTAAGAGTTTCTTTATATTTTTATTTGAAAAATAACCACAATAAACTATAAGATATATATATGTATATACATATATATATGTATATACACATAATAAGATTAGCGCAATAAACATAAAAATTACATTTCTGTGCATTCTTTTTTTTTTTGTAAGAAAAATATAGAATATCGAGAAAATATTTTTTTATAATGAAGATTCATTGTCCCATTAATGTTATAACGTGTATATCTATTACTACATCGATCTAATCCCGGTCTAATTCCCACGTAACGAGTAACTCTGTATAGCTAACGACGTATTATAAGACTCTAAAAGATGTACTTACTCTAAAGAAGTACAGTTTAGTTTTCTGTCTTCAACTAAATCCTAAGTCAAGCTAACGTCTGCGTCCTGTTTGTTTTGTGGAACTAAATACAAAAATAGTAATCACGAAACGCTGTTTATTATTATGGTTTCATTGCAATGCTAATATATATTTGAAAGTACTGCAAGAGAAAAAGAGGAAAGAGTTGTACAATTTTAAATATTAATTAAGACTGGATTCTTAAAAACAGTACTTTTTTCATATAGCACAGCAATAAAAACATAGTATTTTCATGTTTCTTTCATCTTTATTTATTATAAGAGAGACAACTTTCGTCTTGTCTGCTCAATTATAAAGAAGCTTTAGTTTTTTTTGTGTGCATCTAATTTACAAACAAGTTATTCGCTAAAGTTTCATATTATCAGAACATAACTTGTGCATGAATGTACAGCATAAATATATTTTTTTCTTAACATTAATGCTAAAAATATCATAGAAAAGTCGTACGTGCGCAAATGACATCAAGGCCGAATCAAACAGAAAATTTTAAAATGCTTTCTTCGAGAACTATTTGACGCATATAAATTTTGAAGAAAATATTTATCACAAATATCAGTACAACAAATATAATTTTTATTTATATGATAAAAATGTCATTTGTACAATTAAAGTAAAAAAACAAAAACTAAATGACCATGTAGAGCTAAACGCGAACGTTGGTGCGCAGAAATTATGTATGTATAACAGTATATCACGTATATTTCTCGATTCCAGTCACAGATTCTCATCAGTGCAGAATCATAAAGACGGATAGCGAAAAAATTGTCATCAGCAATGCGAAAAATCGTGCATAAATTTCCTGGTATACACAATAGGCGAAAAAGACAGATTTAAATCTGCCTTTGCGGAAGTTGCTGTGAAGGCTCAGAAAGCCAAACATTGTGAACTATATTTCTCTACCAAAGTACATCTTTGTCCGTGTGTATTGTTCAACACACCAAAGAGAGATAAGGATAAATTTGTAAAAGAAATTTCCAGAACTTGTATCCTTCAAACGCTGTCTTTTTTTTAAAGATGTAGCTCACCAACATGAGTTTTTGGATAAATTTGCCAAGATGAATCATCTAAGCATAGTGAATCATGTTGAACGAAGTCCAGACGCAGACATCAGGTTCAGTCGTCATTCATTCAAGAAGTTCTTTAAGATATGTGCCATAACTTCTCGGATCGGTAGAATCGGCATCATCTGTAGTTGAAACGTCAACATCTATATCGACGTGCGTATCGTTTGCTTTTTAAGCGAGAAAAGTCTTTTTCAGGCTTCCCGTATGTTCTTACATTTCTAGATGACTTTGGTTACAAAATTCTTATTTTCGAAGAATTAAAGAATTTAAAAACTTTTTAAAATCTTTAAAATTTTTGTTGAAAATCAAACCGACAAAAACATTCAAATTTTTCAGAATAATGACAGTGATAAAGATATTATGTATAATAATCTAAAAAATTTATTTATTGTACATCTGCAGACATATTCAACATCATTCGTTTCGTATTCTCGGAGCTTGCAAAGCAAAAAAAATTACTTAGAATAGCTAGAAATATTGCATTCAGTGCGAGTTTTTCATTCCAAATTTTACCTCAAAAACTTTCGTACAAGAAGTCCTTCTATTTCGACTTGTATTTCGCTTCGTCCGGGAAGGCCTCTCTGGGCGGCACAAGGCTGAGCATCATGACGTGACGCGCATAGTTTCGCGAGCTGCGGAACTGTGTGTCAGTACCATGGATACGATCCAGAACTCCAAGTACACCGTAGCACTGATTGAACCTGCAAGTGTTTGTTTAGATAACTATAAGCATAAATTCTGATTTTTCAATGTAAAATCAGTAGAAACATTGTAATGCGCTAAATGACGCACGAAGCCTAATGAAAGTAGAACACGTGTGTTCTACGAAACCGTAAAAGTGATTTTACGGTTCCGAGAAAAAAATTTTCAGAATCCAAAGCGAACTAAACAAGCTATTTGCATTGATATTTATAGCATCTCTGAGCATTCTCCGTCGTAAACCACAAATTGAAAGAATTTGTTGAGATCATTACTTTAGGTGATGAAAATCATGAGCCTCAGGCGATGGGAAGAACGGCAGATGATATCCGGAATGTGCGTTCAACGTCGAGAGAATTGCGAGCGAAAACCATATCCAAGCGGTGGCTACGTGAGAGCCCATGATGAAAACGCCCAAGAAGGGCGGAAGTAGATTTGAACCAATATGCTCCAAAGGATGACAATATAACGCGGTAACGGCTATAGGTGCAGTCCATTCGTGATGCTGCTTATGTATATATTTATACAAAGAGCCTTTATGAAGAAATCTGTAAAACGCATATATTTCAGAAAATAAACATTTATATAGAACACATAAATAATAAAATTTAAAAAAATAACAAGATAAAACGTAAATAATGTATATAAGTACAATTTATAATAAAAAATTCGTTCAAAACCATTAACAATAGTTTTTTTATTGCAATTATTCAAACCCAACATTCACTATTTAACATAATTAACGATTAAGTCAATTTAAATGTTTTGTTAAACAGATGGATACGGATGTCATTTTTATGACTATACATAAATAAATATTGTCTTTGATTTAACATATTTTGCATTTAATTTGCTAGACGCATAAATTATTTCGACTTTCAGACGAGACATACCTGTGCGAATAATAAAAACCAATCTCCTCACATAATATGTGAATCGCGATCTCGGCGAGCACCCAATGGAAGGTCGGCAGCTTGCGCACCGGGGAATAACCACGCCATTCCATGAAGTAATAACCGAGATACATAATAGGAAAGCCGACGACGATCTGATTGAACAGTACTTGAGCGATCACTTTGCATAACTTCCGATTGTCGACCGGCTCGTTCGTACCGGGTTGTATTTTGTATCTACGCAGCGCTGCTGGCCGATTAGTAATATCTAGGATGGTGTAAATTCCGCCGACCAGCCAATAAACAATGATCGTCAGCGTCAAGGATCCTGTAACCACAAGGCTGATTAACATTTCGCAACATCACGAGCTTCCTCTTTTTCTATACAAAAAAGTAGTATAACAATTGTAATTTTATATAATTCATCACATGTAATTTTGATATAATAATAATTTTACAATTAAACAAAAGTTACAATAGTTTTTCTTTTCAAGAAAACAATTAAAGTGGAATAATTTCGAACTTACCGTAAACCCATAGCGTGACAGGATTGTCACCAAATTTATCTAAAATTTTATCCCATTGCGCTTGCCAGAAGTCGCCGGATGCACCCCAGAATCTTTGTAAATGCCTAAAAGTGTCGAAAATTTAAATACATACTTTTAAAAAGTGCAAAAATATTCTGAAATAATAAATAGCATGAAAAAAACATTTATTTAGCTCAGTGTAAAAAAAAAAAGTTTTTGTATACGAATTCTTTTGCAGCCGGATTAAAAATATAGTCTATTCTTTTTATTCCTATTAAATAAAAAGAATTCGTGAATGCCGTGGAGTCTTCACATTACCATGTCAGAGAATTACAAAAGGCGGCAAATCCTATCACCACAGTTCCGATAACGAAAAGAACACTTCTCAGACTCGAAAGAAGAGTCGGTGGAGTTTGATTCTTCGAGACATCACCGATAGCGGAGGTTGCTGTAACAATTGATAAACGTATAAAATGTATTATGTTTAATTGCTCTGTGTGCAAGAGCACGATGAAACTTGTGCTCATAAATATTCTTTTTTTTTTCACTTTTTTTTTTGAAAGCAAAGTTTTCCAACATAAATTGTTTTCCACACATTTAGCAGAAAAATAAATCGATTAAGAAAACTCAAAAAGATTGTAGAGATCAACAGATTGATTTTTACATATTACTGTAGTGATATTTTAAGAAAGAATAGTCGCTGATGTCATTAAAAAATTTGTAAAGTTGACAGAATTATACAATCAAATAAATAGAATGACGCAAGAAACTGATTTATTTATTCTTTTTCTTAAAATTATCTTATATCTATATATAGAAATCACTTGAAATTCAACTGTATAAATTTCCTGAGTCCTTTTAACAGTTATTTGATTACGTAAAACAAATCAGTATTCACAGTGTGTCTAAAAAGCAAGTCGTGAAGCAAACGCGGAAATTTTCAATCGTCACACTGCATGTTCATCGCAAAGTCCGTTTAATACTTAACAAGATAGGTTAATACAAGCGACTTCACGCGTATCAATTATCACGCGTAGTCGTTGAAGACGTAAATGAATCACATTTATATAACTTTACGACTGTAATTGTATTTGATAAAGGTTACAAAGATCACACTTTATCAATTTGCTATTTATCTTATTGTGATAAAAATATATAAATTACTGACAAAGACCATGAAAATAGAAATTGCTGTCAAAGAACATGTATATAAGGCATGCATCTTCGATGCAGTAACAAAAATTTATATTGAATGAATTGAGTGTGAACTGTAAATAAGAATGCTAATATCATTTTAATGTGATAACGACAAGTGCTAAACACCATTAATAACAGTACACCATTTACAAAACTATTTGTCACATCGTAATAATAAACTGATAAATCACATGTATATTGTTGTACTTGCGCAATAATCTCCTTCGGTGCGTACGCACTTGATATCCGCTCCGCTTATATATGTATATATACTATCCTAATTTGTCTTCACGATGCTATTTATCGCATTGAAAAGAAAGAGAAACAAGAGGAGAGTCTCCTAAACAATAATTACATTTAATAACGAAGAGGATTCATATGATCGTAGATCTTTTTATATTGCTTTGCGATATTTTACTCGAAAGTCAAAAAAAGATAAAATTATGTTACGATAGGTAGTATTTTGCGCGTCTATTGAGAATGATTGCATGCATATCTGAAGCAATAGCGCCGCTTTGCTAAACGCAATTTTCTTCCAAGTCACGTGCGACAAGATGTTAGTACAAATAGCTTTGAGAATGGACTATTTGAGTAAATCAATTTTGTACTCATTGTTTGTCACTTTATGAATATATGTTTGCAAAAAACCAGAGGAATAAGTTCGATTACAAATGTTAAAGATTTTTTACACACATACACACACACACACACACGTATACATTATATAAGAGCTTGCAAAAAGAGATAAAGATATGCAATTCACATCAATATAAGAATTTCTATATTATATTAAGATTAAAAATAAAAATGTTTTGGATTAATCTCAAATGGAAATTTACGTAATGTAAAAAACAAAATCATATCTAATATAAAAATTAATTATTTGATTATTAATTAAGAATTACGCGTGTGTACTTATAAATTTGTGTGTCAACTTATAAATTTTTTATCATTGAAGATCGATATAAAAAAAAATATTATCAAGATAAGTATATTATATATACATAAAATTAATTGCATGTAAAATGATCAATGTAAAGTTTTGCAAAAGGTGATATATAAAAAAATTGTTATATAAAAAAATTTAATAGAGAAAAGACATTGTATAAATAGAAAGTCGATTTTTTTTGTGGATAGGAAAGGTATTACAGAGATTTTGAGGTCAATCTAGTTTTTTTAAATGGAATCACTCTAATTTGTTCATATAAATCAATTCTCCTCGTAATATTCGTCGTAAAAAGTTATAAGAGTAGAATGTTCAAAAAGTGTGAATAGCTGTATATATACAACATATGATGACCATGTAAAAGATATAAATAGTACTAACAAAAGAGTAATAGTTTATAAAAAAGAGAAAAATAAAAGAAACTTTCGTTTCTTCTAAATATTGTAATATTGTTACTGTTTTTATACATTTACAAATTAACTAGATATTGTGCAAGGTACTTGATAATAAAAGCTTTTCATATACATACATACGTATTACTTATCAACGATTACACACATCCACAAAATAAACATTATTTAATTTCAAAAATTTTTCCCTCTTATCTACAATATTTTAGAATATATTTCAATTCTTACGATTTTAATGAAGTTTGAGCTAAATTTCTCATAAAATAACACGCTAATAATTTTCAATTACCGGATTCCAGAAAAGATTCACCAAATTCATCGCCAATGAGATGCGCTTTTTCGAGAATATCGCTATTAATAGCATCGTTCAGCACTCACTTTTCGCTTTTTTGCAGTTACGGGGGGCTCTTTGCAGCCAGAACATGATTTCGTATGTCGTCTCTTAAACGCGCAACTAGTTTCTATGTCGTGAAACGGATCGCGCCGCGAACGTGGAACCACCGACAGATCCGGGATCGAGTGTAACTTGTGTACGAGAGATCATTCACCGCTTCGGACTACTTCGCTGGTATCTCGTGCTGTCAACGAATCGCACTGACTAGCGTCGTTCCGCGACTCGTCGACGAAGGTTCGCGGATGACGCGTCCGTGCCCGTGCGTCGCCCCGGCGTCTACAAATTTCCTTTGTTTACGCTTTGTGCGAGAAGCAGGGACGTCCAGGATAATTCGATAGCATCGAAGTCTTGGTCTCTGTATCGATATTTTCAGTTGATGATACAATGGCATTTTCGAGGCATTCTCCATCCTTGACCAGTTATCGTCAAGATTACGACACTCGGCCGTAGATAGCGAAGTTCAATATTGTTCTCTTACTTTCTGTCTTCAAAGAGATAATATATGTCTGTTAAAAACTTAAAAACTTAATATAAAAAGTTCAACTTTCAATTTTAAAAACTTACTAAAAATAGTTTCTAATAAAAACAATTAATTTATTCTGACAGTGAAACACTTAAATATTCTCTTAAGTTAAACATAATCAATATGCATATTCATACAAGTGTGTATGTGTGTAATACAATATTAATATACGAATACAACAATTATAATATACGAAACAATACACGGTGTTAAAGTATGTCACGTAGATGCAACGCATTTGACGAATAAACGCATTGTATACTCTGACTTTATGACTCACTATCTCCGTCTCATTTCTTATCTCGAACAAAAGCAATACCTATGCTTATAATCACTATCGTAAATCGCTATTTGCGGTTTATCTCGATGAGATAAAGTAAAAACAATTCGACGCGCAATACGACAAAATTTTCTATTTATCTGTGCAAATGACGTCGCTAAATCGATTGCCATTCGCTAATACACACTTATTTATGTGGAAAAAATACGAAATATTTCATCATCTATAATAAAACACTTTCGCCTGTTGAATAATTGCTAAACTAGTTTTATGTATATGCAAGAATAACATAAAAGTTCTGTGTTTATCATATTAAGTTAGTTCGATTACATGGTTGCGAGATTTATTTAGTAAGAAGCTTAAGTGCACATAGATCCATGCAATTGTGATGTAAACAACGCGATTCTACGTTTATTAGCTAATACGTCAGCATACATATATATGCATCTAGTAGCTACACACATTAGTATGGAAGATTGACGCGAACGAGAGATCGATATCATAAGAGCACCGGTCGAGACTCACACGTAAACAAATCGATATATCGGAAAAAAAACGTGAATTAATATATAACTAGTTTAATTTTAGAATATGAAATTGTGCAAAGTTAACAAGAAATCTTCTCTCGTAAACTAAAAAGTTTTATAGTCAAATAGTCACAACTTGTGTTTCAAAACTCGTTCTCTTTGAAACGAACTTCCGATATAGATTAGATTTGTTCCTGCAAACACACATGCGTTCGAAAATATCCGTAAAATATCGCAAATGAAATACCGATATTTCGCAATATCTATACGTCACCACATCTTATTCGTGTCTCGCTAGGGAACAAAAATCGGGTCAACCTCTCGATGAAAACAGAAATTTTGCTATTGATCAAAGGAAAATCTTGGATGCGTATAGGTGAACGCGTGTATTTTTCTTAATTTTTTTCGCAATTACATCACGCGTACTAAAATAAAGATTTCGGGAGAACACACCAAAAGCCGCTCGCGCGAAAATACACCGCTTTGAGCGAGCTTCTTGCATCTTCAATTTTTAGCGATAAAAATTCTATGAGGAAACTTTTATGTGCGCGGAAACTTTAGTCTAGCAGAGCAGCGAAGAAAAAGTGACGGAAAAGAAAAATTCAGGAAAAACGCACATACGATCTGGCTCGTATGTAATTTCGGATCGTCAACGCGATAAGAATTCCGCGCGGAAAGCTCCTCTTGTGCGAGTCCTTTGTGTTTGTACTTCAAATTGCATCCTTGCGCAAAATGGCTCGCACGCGAAAACATTCGGGTTGCAATTTCCGCTCCGGCATAACGAGTCATTATCGCAGATTCTATCAGACGAAAAACAATACAATCTGCCAATATCGTTGAAACAAAGACATTTTTTTCGAGCACTGATCACCGTGCACTCAGCGATAAGCGGGCGAATGTCCTCTACGTGTATAAACACACATCGATTTTCTTCCGTCAGCTGTTCATTGACAATCGTATTGTTGATGACAGCACGGCAAGATTGCGAATAACGCGACGAGTCTTCCCTGGAAAACTGATTTTTTGATCGCGCGAAATTTTTTCTTACCTTTGCACTGCCGCTGCATCTTTAACGTCGCCACACACGGCGACGGCACGTCAAACTGGAAAACTACGCGGCGATGATGCTTGGCGACACGGTCGGGCGCGACGAGGTATATGCACGCGAATAGTCGATAGACATCGACAGTGACGACGATGGGAGCTGCAAATGCGCTGTTGCGTCGACGCCGAGATCGCGCAGTATATGTTCCAGTAGACAACTGTCATTTGAAAATAATAGATATCAAAAATATATATGTAGAAAAGATATAAATGTAATAGGAAGAATATGTGTAAAAAGAGGAAAAATGCGAGTATATGCGCGATACATTCCGCGATACATGAGTTGTGATTATATGTTACCAATATAAACAATAAATAACAATCTTGCTAAGTGGATATATTAATGCAAACCAATATTATCTTTACATTACCACTCACTTCTAACAAGACTGTCCACTCGTTCGGTTCGGAGAACGAGCTCTTTGCATGCGACACTCCGTTCTTTACAAATCTATCCCTGGACCTAAGCTTAGAATAGAACCAAATGTAGATAGTTTTTATCTGTCGAATTGATTCGTAGAACATGGCTACGCAGTTCGCGTCCACGAAACATAGACATTGCGGCGCTTTAAATCGTGAACTATCAATGGCCGCGTTCAGCAGAACTCAGCGCTTAGCAAGCGCTTTGCGATTATTGCTTGTCATTGGCATATACTTTTATATTTCCAGCGTCAATTTCACTCTGCTTGGTCTATGACTGCGTTCCGATATTCACTGCCAGTGATTTTCGGAACGCAGCTTATATATATATATGTAGTCATTGGCGAATATGGATTTGACGATTATCCGGGCGGAGACGAGAGACAATCATGTATTACTCCGCTGCGGTACCATAGCAACGGTTTATACGGAACTACTTTCGGAAGTTCACTTGTTAATTTCGATCCGTAGAATTCATTGGCGACGATCGAACGTTACTGTTCCGCGATTCGCGCAAACAACCGGATTTCTCGGGTGAATCAGTTCGACAAATCGTTATCGTGAATCCGACCGGACAATCAAACTCACTGATATCGTCAGTGAAAGTGTCAATCCGCTCTTTCTTGAAACCGTCCACAGTAGTAGGATTGTTCTTCGTAAGGGAATATTTGCATTTCCCGATGTAAGTATGCAATGACAACATCGCGCGAGATGCGAATCAGTCGCTCTCGACGATCCATTTTCCGAAAAACGAAACGAATGTCCGCAAAAATCTTTATAAATGATTGTCGCTGTATGTAAGAAGTGACACATCTCGTATAGACATTAATCAATAACAGAAGCTAATATTGACCGCTCGAAAATTTATTTTTTTATCTTCCAACCGTGAAAACAATTAAGTACAATCCATTAATGTTTTAAAATCATTTGTTCGCACAAATTGCATGTTAGATTATACTTTTATACATCACAGTTAAAATTTATGATTAAGAATAAAGAATTTTTTCTCTCTCCCCTCTTTTTCTCTTCTGTCCTTTTTTTTCTCTTTTTCTCTTTCCTTTTTTCTTTTAATACTTTTCTGGTAATCTAAAAAAAATAGTTTATTGAATATATAGGCATTTAACATTTGAAAAAAGTTAATTGGTTTGAACTATATGTATAAAATTTAGGTTTAACCGTGACCAAGATCAGAATAGGAGTCGTCGTGGTGGTATCAGGACAGGAACTACTAGAGGTGGCAATAATAATGGACTTATTTCTAGTAGATTTGGTACACATACTAGAGGAAACATTAGTAATGTAAGAGGTGGATTGAGGGGAAAGCTACCTGGTGGTAGTTTAAGAAAAGTAAATTGGGACCTTCATACTTTAGAACCACTACGTAAAGATTTTTATATAGAGCATTCTGCAGTTAGAAACAGGTATTAGTTTCAAATTACATAGATTTACTTTGGAATTATAGAATTTTAATTATTTTTGAACTTAAATTAAATTAGATCCAATGATGATGTAAATCAATTTCGACACAATGCGGAAATAACTGTCAAGGGTGAAAATGTTCCAAATCCTATACAATACTTTGAGGAGGGAAATTTTCCACTCTATGTAATGGAAGGTATTCGTAGACAAGGATACTCACAGCCTACTCCAATTCAAGCCCAAGGATGGCCTATTGCTCTCAGTGGCAGAGATCTTGTTGCAATTGCTCAGACTGGTTCTGGGAAGACACTTGGTGTGAGCAGAATTTAAAAATATTAATATTATTTGTAAAAGATAAAAAGAAATTTTTAGATAAATATATTAAAAATACAATATAATGAGTATAATATCACACATCAACCACGCATAAGTACTGGAGATGGCCCGATTGTCTTGATTTTAGCTCCAACCAGAGAGTTAGCTCAACAGATTCAGGAAGTAGCTAATTGCTTTGGGGAATCTGCAGCTGTAAGAAACACATGTATTTTTGGTGGTGCTCCAAAAGGACCACAGGCACATGACTTGGAAAGAGGCATTGAAATATGTATTGCTACTCCAGGTAGACTTATAGATTTCTTAGAAAAAGGAACTACAAACTTATGCAGGTATGTATAATTATATGTATTAATGAAAAACTAATCTACATGTATTTTTCAATTGTAAAATAGCAAGCCTCTAAATATTTATTTTAAATCTGATTACAGATGCACTTATTTAGTACTTGATGAAGCTGATCGTATGCTAGACATGGGATTTGAACCACAAATACGAAAAATAATTGAGCAGATACGTCCTGACAGGCAAGTGCTGATGTGGTCAGCAACATGGCCTAAAGAAGTGCGCGCACTCGCAGAGGATTTTTTAACCGACTATGTTTATCTTAATATCGGTTCTTTGACTTTGTCGGCTAATCACAACATCACTCAAATCATTGATGTTTGCCATGAATATGAGAAAGATTCGAAGCTATACAGACTGCTTCAAGAGATCGGCACTGAGAAAGAGAACAAAACTATTATATTTGTGGAAACCAAGCGTAAAGTAGATGATATTACGCGAAACATAAGGCGCGATGGATGGCAAGCTGTGAGTATTCACGGTGACAAAAATCAGCAAGAACGAGATCATGTATTACAAGAGTTTCGCAGTGGAAGAGCACCGATTTTAGTCGCAACTGACGTTGCCGCCAGGGGCTTAGGTACGTGAAATTTTCGTGACTAAGTCATGTTTTGATGTAGGCACTAGGAGAGTCACGGTTAAACTGGGTATTGGCAACACTTATTGGATTAGCCGGTGATGCGTTATTAGACTGAGGTCAGCCGACAGCTGTGTACGTAGCAGTGTGTCATGCATTGGAACTTTTTACCGTTATTGGTTTCAGTCGTATTATAGGACGATGCAAAAGTTATTAGTTTTATGTAGTTTATGCTTCTTACCAATGAAATTTTATTTTATAATTTATACATGCCAAAGATTTACTTCTACATAATATTTTTTTGAGGTTTTTTGCAGTTATTATTATATGTCATTTATTTTTCCTAAAAATAAATTTGTGTATCTTTACTTTTTTTCGTGAAAGAAACAGAGGAGAGAGAAAACAATGTCTTTGTTATTTTTTATACTTTGATTTTATATTTTTATATTGGTATACAAGGACACAAATGTTAAAATAGTTTTTATTAATTTTGAAGATATAATGTATATGAGGGTTCTGAAAATGCACACAAGCTACCACTAAGTCTGTCTGCTTTTCTTTTTCAGAGGCACAGAGTACCCTAACTCAACGCGGTGTACTGCCAGTATTGGGCAGACACAGTGATTATTTTATTTTTCTTTGCTTATATCTTATTACAATTCCCAAACGAAGTGATAAATTTATCTGCAATTTAACTTTTGTTTTAACATTCTCAATGTCACATAGTAACAAAGCGAACTTTATTACCCATATATTAATTAATCATTGGATTAGGTGACAATGATTAAATCATTATGAGAAAACGTTTCTAATGATAAAAACATTCTCTAAGCTTGCAGACAATTGTTGCATTTAATAATATGAAAAGTGCAACTGTTATCTAGTGCCTCTAACTTTAAAGAATTAACATACAGTACTTATCCAAAAACTAATGCACTCAGGCTTAAACCCTAAATTGCTGCCTTTATCCCAAACCAGACACAACCGCTGTGTCTGTCTAATCTCTAGGCCACCGGTATATTACCGTAAGAAAACAACCAGAATTGCCCCTCTGTAAAAGCAAACGGGGTCGTTCTTGCTGATTTCACATCGAAATTTCCAAATAAAAGGTGGGTATGTTTATAAATCTGTTTTTATTGACTAAATTTATCTGGCAGTTAAAATAGTAATTGTTCTGTTTTTTGAAATAATAATATACTTCGGTTTAGGACTTGTCTCATTATTGATATATAGTTGTTTTATATTATGTTTTCTTTTTTTTTCTTCTTTTGAGGAACTTTATGAAACAAGATGATTATTTAAATATATCAGCACAAGCTAATGAACTTTTATTGTCCAAGAACGTTATTGATTCAGATAAGAGTATCAAAAACATTTTTTCTTTAGTTCTCAGAAAAAAAAAAACAAAATATTGTATTGCAGAGAAAGAAAAGTTTTGTCAAAACACAAGAAGACGTGTTTGATAAAAAAAAGGCATAAAATATAAAAAGTATAATCTATCGTTGTTCATTAATATTACTAACCTTGACATTTTTGTTTGATCGTATTTCACAGATGTAGATGATGTGAAATACGTTATAAATTTTGATTATCCATCCTCATCGGAGGACTACATACATAGAATCGGTCGAACGGGGCGTAAACGACAGACCGGAACGGCATATGCATTCTTTACGACTCATAATATGAAGCACGCTGGAGAATTGATAGAAGTATTGAGGGAAGCTGGGCAAAATATTAATCCACGTCTCAGTGAAATGGCAGAGATGGCAAAAACGGGAAATTTTGGCAACAGAAGTATGTTTTAGTGATCAGTAAACTCACTATTAATATTCGATTATTTTTTTCATAAAAATGTTACCAATATATTTATAAATCCTGTATCTCTCTCTTTTTTATATAAAGATGGAAAACGGTTTGCCGAACGATTTTCTTCTGGTACTAATAACACGGAACGTGGTAACAGTCGAAGAGTCAATAATGATGGCAAAGGAAGAGGAGGCAATTCCGCAAGAGGAAGAGGCTCTACTCACAGCGGAAATTCTTTTCACTCTTTCTCTAACGTTTATTCGGGATCGGATTACAGTAATTACAATAATGCAAAACAAAATACTTCCTTGAGCCAAAGTACGACGTATGGATATAGTACGCAGAGAAATTACGGACAGGGTAATATGCCTCAGAATTATGGAGGTGGCGATAATTATGGAAGTGGTTATCCATATAGAAGCACAACTTATTAATCACGTTATTTTGTGATTGACAGCGCGTAATAATCTAATGGTGCAACTCACGTTTAGTTATAGCAAATTCGGTTATAAATGCAAATTAAAGTCTGACTTGTAATAGCCGTGATAGGCAATATTGGAAACGAGGGTAGTATATGTAACAAGTTGTGTCATACTATATGGTTACGCGACATGAGAAAAAGAACAAACGTTGACACTACATTATCTAAACATATAACAGATAATTAATATTTGCAATTCAATTCTACATTTGTTGTTAAATAGTCTCTTTAAATATTTTAAATTTAATGAATTAGTAAAGTTAAATTTGACGCAATTTTACTGCATTTGCAGCTAATTTTATGCATGTTATTCTTGTTTAAAATAGTTTAACTAACATTTAATAAGCAAAATAACACTAAACATAAGTTCCTATAAAAGTATTAGTGTGATCACGTAAAAAGGTTTTATTTATTTTTTTATTTAAATGAATTTCTGTTTTATACAATATTTCTCTACAAATACAATATTTCTCTACAAATCAAATGATGATAATCATTTATTTTACGAAACAAAATTAGTCTTATATATTTTTGAAATTATTTCATTTATGAATCTCGTTTATAGCGTATTATTTTGTTAAGTGATAGATTCATGTTAATTATATGTGGATTATATATGGATAACTTATTTTATTTTGTAATACAAAAAATCCGCGCTATATAAAACAATATACTACAAACTGGAAGTATTGCAATTATATGTAATATTAAAACCAAAGATGTTAGTCATTTTAATTTAATCTTTAATATACAGTATTGTATTACTCTCTGCAACGAGTGTCTTCTTATTATTTTTAAAGAGATATTAAAAATAGACATCGCAGAACGATTCAGTTCCACACCAATTTCTTAAAAAGTTCTCTGTTCTTTTTAACTGATTGAGCATAGTAATAACAAACATATACTTATGAAAATTAAGTTTTGTGAACTTGATAACGCACCAACAAATCTACTTGCATTAATTTTATTAATATTTGTGAAAACACCGTTTACTTCGACGATACATTACTGAAAAGAAATATTTGTTGTATGAGATTTTATGTGATATAGTATTAATAAATATAACTTGGTTTTTGTGAAAATTATATTGTTTAAAATTTTTCAAGAGATATACATATTATGTAGAATAATCCGAAAATGGTTTAACGTCTGCATTTTTGATATGCATTTCTTGGCACATAAAAATTGAAATTACCTTTTTTCAATGTCTTTGATTTGCGATGTCAAACGCAGTTGTCAAAAGATCACTATAGACGCAAGAACGTGTAAAGGCCAATCTTTATAAAACAAACGCAGATAGTAGGTCTCAGGGAATTGACCAATCACGTTGATCAAATCAGCCAAGTCGGTATTTCATGAATCCGATCGTCGGATTATCCAATGATCAGAATAGTTCGTAATGCGCATGCGTGACTATAGTCACACGATTTTGTCCTATGTATGTTCAAGAATAGTACCCTCTCTATACACTGTATAATCAATAGTCACTTCCGGCGTCGAACACATTGTATTACATTTTTTAAAGTATTTGTAAGAATGAAGAGATATTTGTCTGATATTTATAAATCATACGAGTATTATTTTCGTGTAAGATATAATAATTTGCGAATCGTAATAACAAACGATTCACTTGCAATTATCAACAATTTATTGTTTTAATGTACGTTTGCGAGGGACTATTTTTCTCCCAACGCCATGACACCGTTTGTGACATTCTCTTCCTATTTCCTTTAGCTAACTGCTGTCGTCCCGAGAAGTACGCGTGCAGAAGTAGGCGTCGACAAAGAAATCGATCCTAGTACTAACAAGAGCTAAAGGAATTACGTAAAAACTAGTGTCCACGTTTTCTTCTTGCAATGTAAGTTGATATAAAATCAATATACATAATAAATCTTTCTTTTTGCTTATATTCCTTTGTTATTTCATGTTCTGTTACCTACTTGCTTTAGATTAACTCGTACGCCATTTTGTGAAATTTCTCGCGTTGTTACACAGCAATTGAATTGCGAGGGAAACCCATCGACGGTTGTTATAAAATTAATTGTTATATTATTTTTGTTCTAAATAAGGGCGTATGGTGAACGAGAACGTACAGATAGACGCGGAGGAGGCGGAGGAGCTGGTAGTAATGCACGCGGTGGTGGTCGATTTGGTGGAAGAGATGGTGGCGGAGGAGGCAACAGATTCGGAGGTGGACACAAAGACAGCAATTTCGGAAGCAACAATTTTAAAAACCGTCAGCCTGGAGAACGTCTACGCAAACCGCGTTGGGACATGAGCTCTCTTCTACCATTCAGGAAAGATTTTTATCAGCCACATACCAATGTAACGGCACGGAATGTTCATACAGTGGAGGCTTATCGTTCCAATAAAGAGATCACGGTGAAGGGGGCCAACATTCCGAGTCCTAATATTTTTTTTGAAGAAGGTGGTTTTCCAGACTATGTTCTCAATGAAATTCGCAGACAAGGATTTGGTGAGCCAACTGCAATTCAAGCGCAAGGTTGGCCCATTGCCTTGTCTGGTCGAGACATGGTTGGTATTGCACAAACAGGTTCAGGAAAAACATTAGCATATATCTTGCCAGCAATTGTGCACATAAATAATCAACCTAGATTGAGTAGAAACGATGGTCCAATTGCTCTCATATTAGCTCCAACAAGAGAATTGGCACAACAAATTCAACAAGTAGCTTCTGATTTTGGAGTTTCTTCACAAGTTCGAAATACATGCATTTTTGGTGGTGCCCCTAAAGGACCGCAGGCACGTGATCTTGAACGTGGTGTAGAAATTTGTATTGCCACGCCAGGTCGACTCATAGATTTTTTGGAACGTGGTACTACAAATCTACGTAGATGCACATATCTAGTACTAGATGAAGCTGATAGAATGCTAGATATGGGTTTTGAGCCACAAATTAGAAAAATAGTAGAACAAATACGTCCTGATCGTCAGACTCTTATGTGGTCGGCAACATGGCCGAAGGAAGTACGTAATCTTGCAGAGGAGTTCTTAACAGATTACATACAAATCAATATTGGTTCCTTGCAATTAGCTGCCAATCACAATATCTTACAAATTGTTGATGTATGCGAGGAATACGAGAAAGAAGGTAAACTTATGAAGCTTCTGGAAGAGATTTCAAATGAACCAGAAAATAAAACTATAATATTTGTGGAAACTAAAAGAAAAGTTGATGATATAACAAGAGCTATTAATAGATATGGATGGCAAGCAATTGGCATTCACGGAGATAAAAGTCAACAAGAAAGAGATTACGTACTAAACCGTGAGTGCTATTACTATGCTTTTATTTATGAAATAAATTAAATATCGTAATTTTACAGTTTTATTTGAGAGAGAATGTCAGTGATGTACAATGCATTCTTCTTTACATGTTTATTAAAAAAAAACTAATACATATAGGATTGTATATTTTAATTAGTTATAACATTATTATTTTTTTATAACGTTAGATTATTTAATACAATTGATGTTTTAGAGTTCCGGAATAGCAGGTCTGCTATCCTAGTGGCTACCGATGTGGCAGCAAGAGGTTTAGGTAAGAATCTGCTGATACCTGGATATGATGTAAGGGTCAGGCTGCGATGGTTATTTCACATTTGTGAGTCTTGATATTGTAATGTGGCAACGGATAACGGCATGTGCCAGACTGATTGACGTTACTCCCTTACGAGTGTGGCTGTATATAATTCAATGAACTCATTGAAGGAATTCCAGAAACGACTAGTTTCAAACTAGACTCAAATCTTCCATTTGATTTCACCATTGACATATTTCGTTTGACATCTTCCGTTTGACATTTTTCATTTCATTAATTTTAAGCTAATTCTCTTTTCCTACCAACTAATTTTTTAATTGGGAACTTCATCAATTAGTGGTGCATTTGAATGCATCAAAATAATTAACATCGCCATTGTCTTTTCAGTGATACGATTAATGAGGGAATAAGTTTTAATTATTCTGTTATCTTCTAAATCTCAACTTCTGTTATTGTAGGCTAACACAAATAGATTTTGACGTTCTTCAGGTAGTTTTGCACATTCATATAAATAGAACATGTGAAAAATCAATTTAAATGGTTAAAACATAGTATAAAAAAGAGGTGCATGTAAGAAGAACGTCAAAATATTTCAGCTGTAATATTAAGTGTATAAGGTAAGCGGTTAGGCAGGTTTATCTTTTCCGATTTTCTACTCTCAGATCGAATCAAGCCCTGTCAGTCTGGTGTTAACGTGCTGTTCTGTTTTCAGAGGCACATGCGACGGAGTCTTAGGACTCTGCAGAACTTTGCTTTGGAAAAAGTAATTTGAACGGGGCGTGACTGCTGGTCGCCGCCCCCTGCAACTAACGCTGTGCCTCGGTCACCTTGCCACACGAAAAAACACTCTCTGTACCTGCGACGATCCAAAGTATGGACGATCCGAAGTAATAACGTTAGGGCAGTTAGCATAAGAAGACGGAAAAAAACAAGATAGATATTGCCGGTTTTATTCGTTCGATTGCAATAACAAATTGCATCAAGTCGCGCTTTGCAGTAATTGTGATATCTTAAGCAATGATCAAGAAACAGTCCCATATTTTATAGGCATGTTTCAAACAGATAACTATTATGATATACAGCAGCTTATTCTGTCACTTTATTACTTATAAAAAAAATCGAATTGTTTAAAATTTAGAACTCGCAGACGATTTAATTGTCGATTAACGTTAGTTATTCGCGGAATAACGTAGTAATTATTAATAACTACAGTATTGAAGCGTGTGAGAAAGTCTTCACAATATTGCGGCGCGTAATTCTTGATGCAGTAACTTGGTCAATGGGAGTACATGTGGGGGTTGAGCGGAGAACGCAAGATGCTCACTTGATGTTCCAACCTCTTCACCGAAGCAATGTACGAGGGCCAAATTTCAAAATAGCCAGAAGAGATCCATACTTTGGTGCGGGAGAGAAGGGTGTAATCTTGCCTAAGAATAAAAATGTAGAGCTCGCTAATACGTGAAGCGAGAATTCCATGAGAACCATCTGAGCTCTGATTCCTCTACATTTCCAAAAAATGTATTTACATTTCCAGCTCTAGTCTCAAAACAGGTAATTAACATAAGACTTGCTCTTTGTGGTCAACTTACTTGAATGTTGTGCGAATTGCAAATGGAACTAAAGGTATTTTATTGTACAACCTGAAATATATTTTATATTATATTTGAGATAACTTTTACGTTTTTTTTGTCGTTTTTTGTATCTTAAAGTTTTAAACCTTCAGTAATATTGTTTTAAAAATTTAAAAGAAAACCCACAAAAGAAGAGAAAAGGTTTAATTTCTATGTACATTGTAATGACTATTATTATTTTAAGACTTGGAATAAATTCAAATGGAATAAATTAATGGTAATGTAAGAACAGATCGTTCTTTAATTCCATTAGCAAAACTAGTTATCTGGTAAAATGCTTGAATCACAATTCGCTTTATAAGATAACTGAACCACAAAGGAACAAGCATTTTTTATATTCTACGATTATAACTTACTGTATTATGTAGATGTCGAGGATGTCAAATTTGTAATAAACTTGGACTATCCGTCCAACTCGGAGGACTATGTACACCGTATCGGGCGTACGGGACGCTCGCAACGTACAGGAACAGCGTACGCATTTTTCACCCCTAGCAATGCACACAAGGCTAGTGATTTAATTCAAGTTTTAGAAGAGGCTAAGCAAGTTGTCAATCCAAAATTATACGAGTTGTCTAGAAATCCTGGTGTTTACAAGAGTAAATATTTTACTTCTATCTTAAAATTGAAGATGTCAAAAAATAAATTTAGGTACTATTTGTAATATTCTGTTTTGCAACAATCATAGGAGGGCGATATGGCGGACGTAGCGGCGGAGGTGGCGGACGAGGGTCCGGAGGCCGCGGTGGTGGCCTACGAGGCTCTCGAGGTGGGCGCGATGGTGATAGAGGTGGAAGATTTGACCGTTCTTCCGGTAGTACTAACGACCGCGGCAAATGGGTCGGAAGTAGCGGTAGGCTTTCAAAATACATGAAAAATGGTATTACAACATTGTAAACGTTCACTTCCCCACGGACCACAGGCGGCATAAGCGGAGGTAGCTACGGTAGCAGTAAATCGTTTCCACAAAACAACTTTGGAAGTGGAACTGCTGGCACTAACTCCACTTATAGCCAGAATAATAGTGGCTACGGCGGAGGCAGTTACAGACAACAAAACGGCTATTGATATCAAGTCAATAATGTCAAGTGGATATGGTAACAGAAAAGAGAACGAAGAAAAAAATGTGTTTGCTCGGTACACAATAAATGTATATCTCGCGCATAGATGGGTCCAGAATCGCTCAGAATCGTTCCGAAACACTTTACACTCACATTCTCACTATTCTCAACATTCGCTTTCTTTTTTTTCCTTTCAAATCTTTATATAAGAAATCATGTTAGTAATAATGTTACAAAACTGCGGCAATCTCATTATGATTTAGCGTAGATATTTAATAATAATATTTAAACAGTCAATTTATTGCCGAGACATGTAGTATTATATGAACAATAAACTATCATAATAACACAACAAAAAAATATGTTGCTCGTTGTACGTATGTTTAACGTTCCTTCCCGATTTCCAGACGACATATCTTGATGAGTTACAGATGCGATCGAATGAGTCATGATAATGTGATATGTGTTTACGATAGACTATGATGAAGCGCTTTTATCTTGAATTACGTTATTTGAAGTAATGCTAATATCATTATATCATTCGTCCATAATAATTATTCATTACTGACAATGAGAAAAACAAGTGCCTTCATTTATTGGTTGAGCCGGTTATCAAGAATCATACGATCCCGATATCAGAATGTCAAGTAAATTCCCCTTCCAAATATATTCTCTCCTGAGAATTATCGCGCTGAGATAAAATATCAGACTTGTCTGTCTGCTAATTATCCTCTTATCTTACCAGAGAATCAAACTACTATTTAGTTGAATTGTTGAAGTATGCGTAAATTATTTAAATTTATGTTATTTATCAAAAAAAATGCACAAAATATGTTGGTGTACTTTTTTTCCTTACATGTAATTACTCGAAAGAAATATTGTTTTAAAATCTCGTAGAGTCTTTTGTCTTATTGTTATTGCGCGCCAATTATTATACGTACAAGTGGCACAAGCAGCAATTAAATACTTAGGTATAGTAGGCACCTTTTTCACGCACGTCCCTGATATCGAAATCAGTTCATGGTCGTGGGGGAACATGCAAGAATTTAAAAGCGACGCGTGACAGCGACGCGCGCAGTCGGTTCGAGGCGACAACCGCGATCGGTAGTGATTCTTGTCGAGGTTAACCTGCAGTTTGCTAACGTCATCTACAACGACGCGACACAGAGAAAAAACAATCCGGTGATCCCCATACATATCGAAAGCGTGCGCACAAACGTCTGGCTTCGTTATCATGACTGAGGAGACACGTAAGGAAGTTCGTGTTTGGTGCGACGGATGGTGAGTAGGAATATGTTGCAAGAATTTATGTTACATCATGTGTAACTATAACAAAATTTGTGGATGATCAGGATATGCTTCAAATGTCGTTGATAAACGCTCTGCATATCAGCGGACCGGGTGCACAAGTGACACCCACGTGTCGGTTCTAGCTTCTGATATCGTTCTGATATGTGTAACTTCGTATATATCGTCACTTGTATGCATAAATGTAATTTATCTGTAAGTTATGTATAAAAAACAAGGAAAAAGAAGAATATCTTCTTTTAAAGTCTTTTGTTAGTCTTCATTTCAGTTTGGAAAAAATATATGTGTTAAATTTAATCAATACGCCAAAATCAGGCTTTACGCACGATTGACGATAAAAGAAAATTTAATCATCAATATTTGATTGGAATCGAATGCACCACGTCGAATCAGTAATTCATCTGTGAAACATGCATTTTCGCTCCAGTTTTGGATAAAATGGAGCACATCGCTACAAATGACAGATGGCTTATATTGGACATTTTAGCGCCAAATTTAAGTTTGTGCAAGCTGCAGTTAGACTATATGAGTAAAATCTCTTGTCTTATCGGCACACTAAAATATGCAGAATAAAAATAAATTACTACACCTACCTTTGTCTATATTGATTTGTCGTCAGTAAAAGCAAACTGCAAGAACTCAATCACAGATTGACGATTTAAGAATAAAAAGACGTAGGAACACATTTTTATACATTTATATAAGATATCTTACATATCTTCTACAAATGTATTGATTTATCTATTTATTTATTTATCTATTTTCTCTAGGTATAATATTTACTTGTAAACAATAGAGAAATTACTTATTGGATATATTGCGATTTATTATTGTTGAAGAGTTTGTATTTATTATTATCGCTAGTCGCCGTGATTAATCGTTATCGGAGCAGTTTTTACGTTTCAAGGTCCGGTGATAGTGTATTTTTTACGAATCTTTTATTGAATTGTGTTTTTGTGTGGAAATTCCATAACGATAAAAAGTTTTTAAACTTTCCAGTTCGATCAAACGCAATATAAAAATATCTTTAGTGTATTTTATTTAAATACAAGTCAAAATCATCAAAAATAGAACATGTTGTTTGCAGTTATGATATGGTACATTTTGGACATGCCAATTCTCTGAGGCAAGCTAAAGCTTTAGGAGATTATCTAGTGGTAGGCGTTCACAACGATGAAGAAATTACAAGACACAAAGGTCCGCCGGTCTTCACCGAGCAAGAAAGGTATTATGTTTCACTCTGCTACTTTATTGCAGAAAATTACATAAGACACAATGGAAATCTTGATTGTCATTCTGTAGTTAGTTATTATGTGTTGATCAAACTATCTTTTTTTTACTTGCGAAAAGCTATTTGTCAGTCTAATATTTCCACATATATCGTGTAATAAACTACGTAATGTGTATATATGTGTGTTTACATGTGTATATTGAAGCAAACAAAAGTACATATCACTATGATATTATCATGTCGACTTAATTTTACTCACAAATATATTGAAAAGCATCATCTTTCATTTGTCTTTTGCATTAAATGATATTGATTTGCAATTTAATGATAATGATGCAACAAAAAATTCCTTCATTCTCTTTAAAAAACTAAAGTTGTATATTGTGAAGACATAATCTTATCTATAAGCATGAGTAGAAAAGTTTTTTCTTACAGAACCTTGATAAGTTTAAGCCAAAGTCTATAGAAAACATTTGTAAAAGAGACTTTGCTTTGTCAGTTCCATTTATATTGTGCGTTATTATAATTGAAAGCTAATGTATGATACTTATCTATGCATTACGTACTATTATCTATTAAAACGTCTCTATATATTTTTTTTTATTACTCAGGTACAAAATGGTGCGCGGTATTAAGTGGGTAGATGAAGTAGTCGAAGCAGCGCCATACGTCACTACGTTAGAAACATTAGACAAGTACAACTGTGATTTTTGTGTTCACGGCGATGATATTACAATGACTGCTGATGGTGTGGATACGTATCACTTGGTCAAAGCAGCCGGACGTTACAGGTTAAACTTTTGAAACAATTTTTGAGAAGAAAACAACTCAATATTTAGAAATGCAATTTTTATAAAACATTTTACAGTTTTTATTGGAAAGAATTTTTATTATTTCAGGGAAGTTCAGCGAACGGCTGGCGTTTCAACAACTGACCTTGTAGGACGTATGCTGCTGATGACACGACAACATTTTCGGCAAGGCGATAACGAATATAGCGTCGACCGTGAGCCGAGTAAGCGTATGGGACAAGACCGTACTGCTCGAAGCCCGTGGACTGGCTGCTCGCAATTTTTGCCGACTACGCAAAAAATTATACAGTTTAGTGACGGCAAGAGTCCACAACCAAATGACAAAATCGTGTATGTGGCGGGAGCGTTTGATCTTTTTCATGTGGGACATTTAGATTTCCTGGAAGTCGCCAAGAAGGAGGGCGACTATCTTATAGTCGGTTTACACACCGATCCCGCAGTTAACCGATACAAATGTGGCAATCATCCTATTATGAATCTTCATGAGCGAGTTCTGAGTGTGCTTGCATGCAAGGTAAAATCTGCTTACAATTCAAGATTTGCAATGCAAATTTATGACACAGAAATAAAAAAAAGATAAAGTTTTGCATATAAGGAAGATATGTGTATTCCAAAAAAAAAATATATATATAAGATTACGATAATAATAGTTTTTTGTCCTTGAGTTTTGTACATTTACAATATCTTCTTTGCATTTTTATATAGTATGTAAATGAAGTTGTAATTGGCGCGCCGTATGAAGTGACGAGAAACTTAATGGAACATTTTAACGTCTCTGTTGTGTGTCACGGACAAACGCCTATAATGCCTTGTGAGGATGGTTCAGATCCATACGCAGAGCCCAAGAGACAAAATAAGTTTAAATTGTTAGATAGCGGCAATGACATGACTACAGAAAAAATTGTTGAACGGATTATTCTTCACAGGTATGCGTTATTAAGTAAAATTAACACATATTTCATCATTTTTATACGTTTTATTCTAGAAATTCCCAGTTACAATTATATATTCTACTTTTATAATTTTATGTATTTTGCAAACGACTGTTTATTTGATTGTTGAGAAATCCTCGACGTAAATGATTTTTTAAAATATCAAATTACATATTGTCTCACAATAAGTTTTTCAATTCGATTAAATAGAAAATAAGACTCGTTTTTATATTTAATTATTCACATTCCACTTTTTATTTCTGTAGGCCGAACGAGCTTTGTAGGATTATTAAGAATTTCAACAAATATTGATAATGTCTGATTATTTTGTGAAGTCCGATTATTTTGTATTCTTTATTTCATTACCAAATACTTTGACACACGTGAAAATAAATCTAGTTGTTTTGTATTCTCCATTCAGTTTGCAATAAACACATGTTTATCCACTTTACATTAAAATTTGTCCCTTTGTTGATTTATTGATTTTTCTGATGGGATATGTAATTTTAGTTTTTTACAAAGTGTTTTTTTCTTGAATTTCCAATTCTCGCGTCACTCTTATTATTTATCGTATGTTCACGGTACAATGACTTCTATTTGTAATGATAACGTACATACAACACATATCCCAACAAATATGAATATCCCTATCACGTGTTGATCTAGCGTCTAATTGCAGGTTGGAATACGAGGATAGAAATTTAAGGAAGGAGAAAAAAGAGCTTGCTGCTTACGAAGCCTTCACGAAGTCTAAGAAAAATGACAAGATTGAATAATTATTTATTATTTTTGTTTCTTTTCGCGCGCGAACGTTTGCAATGCATAGTATGCATACGTGTGATATATAATCAGAGTTTTTGAATATCAACATCATATGAAAAAACCAAAACTATGATGTCATACTTATAATTACTTTATTGTGACATTCGAAATGCCTTACATAGCCAAAGTAAATATTTATTGGTCATTTAACATACTGAAGATCAATTATAATCAATTATAATATGTATGGATATTTGTCGATTTTAATTTGTTGCAATGTGCAGCGAAAAATGATGCACACAACAACGACGATTAAAATCGAAGAAACATTTTACATGCTGAGTGTGTCAGAACTGTTGCCATTTGTTTTCTTTGTCTAACGTGTATTAATATTTTTTCTCACGAACTAATTATTATTAAAACATTGTTGTGAGAAACATAATTCAGTGCTATATTTCAAGTTTTATTCAAGTTTTATTCGAGACGTTTAGTTACGGTGGTCTTTTCCAGAACAGAATTGAAATTTAACTTGAAATATTTATTTCTAGTCGTGGGCAATAGTTTTGGGACAGCTTATATATGTATCTCGACATATCTCTAAAGACAAATGTTGTCTCAAAGATATATCGTGCATTGTGGAAGTCTTTGAATGTAGTTGTGCTTAGTGTAACTATCATCATCTTGCACGATATAAACGTTGTGATATCGTTTTCTTGATACAACTTGAAAATATTTGTCGACTAATTATGCAAGTTATGTGTTGTAGAAATTCGAAATCAATACTTTTTTCAGAATTATTAAATTCCGACTAATTTTATGTACTTATCATACAATAATTTTGATAGTATTTCCATTGTTTTCTCAGTTTGTTTGCTTTTCACTAATATTACAAAATTTATTATTTATTCGTAATATCATTTAGTTAATTGGAGCCTTCAAAACTTTTTAAACACGATTATTATAGTGAATATTATCAAATTGCATTAAGTTAATGTTATGATGAATATGTAAATGTTCGATCTTAAGAAATAGTTGTGCAATGTAAAAATGTATATTTATATTTGCGACAGACTTTTACGTGTTTAAAATCATTGCAATCTGGGAAAGATAATCGAGATTAATGAAAAAAAACTTGAGTTTCAATTCGGTCTAATTAATCATAAGTTCCTAAGCTCACTTACTACGGTTTATAAAATAATCTGATCAAGTAAAGTAGTCGATTATTTTCGCGACAAACACGTTTATCAAGCACATTATAATGCATAATAATGTAAGTATTAGATTTTTCTAATACAAACTTTAAGTGTGCCGTTTATCTAAAATTGTCAACGGAACCAAAGAAATTAGCTAGAAACGATTTACTAGATTACACAAGAAGAAAGAGATTATATAGTTTTTGATTTTCTATACAAGAAAATTGAAACTGAATAAAAATTGTACTGCGCAGAATTATTTAATCGTTTATTTTATAATAATTAATAAATAGTCACATTGTATATATTATAGTCAGTCTACAATGAATGTTATTAAATTTTTTAAGTGTCTTCGCGGATCTTGCTAACACTTTGTTATTATATTCTCAGAATCAAGGTTACATGTTATTTTATGACAATGCTTTTCGTCTCTTTTTTCTTTTTCTCTGCAGTTATTATTATTAAATAAATATTTTCTAGCAGACTCTTTTATACAAATTTTAATGCGCCTCTCTCAGCATCGTGAAAATAATTTATTATTATATATATATAATTCTACTAACTTTTTTTGATAAAACATTATTTTTTCAATTATTTACTAACGATTACGAAAAGCAATTGATAAATATCCGAAACGAAAAGCCAAACAACAATTTATCAGGTTAAAATGTATTTATCTTTCAATATAGTCGCCTTTTCTATATCGATATACTGTATCGATAACTTCATTGTTGCTCGAAAATTTTTTCAGCCATTTTTATTAGATTCGGAAATAAGTGAAAATCGCACAAATTCATATTTGGCGAATCTACTATTGCTATCTACATCGTTTAAAATACTTATCAATCATCTTTCGTATTATATAATAATTCCAAGTAATGTTTTACTCATCCTTTATTGAAACATTTAAAATTACAATATATTATTTTATAAAATCACTATATCATATATATCATATTATATATAGAAAGCATTTTTTCGCACATTGTGAAAAGAGTTTGCAGTAAAATGCAAACATTTTACCGCACGTGTTTATTTACAAGGTGAGATAAATTCGTGCAACCACCCAAAATGTCCCGTCGAGTTTCTTTGCGTTCGGCAAAGTTCTTATCCTATATGTATTAGGCGAGCGATCAATGGATCTTCTCGCTTGATCAGGTCACGTGATAGCATTGCACGTTTGAGAGACTCGTCGTAGTGAGACTATCTTCTGTATTTGAGCAATATCGACAGACAGTGAAACTTTCAATAGAAATTGCATGATGTGTGTGCGCGACATACATTCACGAAAAATCGTATATTAAAAGCTATCAATACTGTAATTCTTTAACCCAGAAAAGAAATATTCAAGTCAAAGAGAAGTCCATTTTTGTATAAATAGTAAATAGTAAAGCAATTTTGTTTCTTTTACATTTTTTTAAATGTTTCTCTTTCTTTTTAGATTAAAAATAATTAAGATACAGAAAATTAAATAAAAAGAGACGAGAGTGAAAAGAAAGAGAAAAATTCTGTTTGTGTTTATGTAGAAGAATTATATTAATTATTAGAATTATATTAACTGATAAATTCTCAGAAAAACGTAAATACGTGATATATAAAACATTGTATCTACATTGCAAAATAGTGAACAATGCTTTATCGGCGTATTTTTCGCGTTTAGCGCGAAGATTTTTCTTTCATAAATTGTCAATTTATCTTCAATTCAACAGCTCTATCGTTAACACACACAAGTCTCCGACTTGTAATTTACTTTTACGTGGAAATAAACATATCTTCTTTTGCTACCAGCATTCTCGAGCATCCTATGTCACGAAAACTATTTTTGTTCCACACGATGAGCAGTGTGTCATCGTGTTCGCTCGCGCGCGTTCGAACGTTACTCGAAATCTCCGTAAAATTTTTATTCTCGATTTAAAATCTTCACTTCTCAACAAACATAATATGTAGCGTATCATATTATGCGACGTAATACTTAAAATATGCCCCGTTACATATCTTTGAAGTAGGACAAGTTTTTTGCGACAGTAGAAAATTAAGCGGCTTATGCGAATGTAACATCGCCGTCTTTCTAAACTCCTCGCAAAATGATATGTCGATCATCCTAGCTCCAAAGCTTAACGTTACATCGAGAAAACATGTATATGCCGATACACGTACCACGTCGCGTAAAGCAGTTTACATTTTGCAAAGAGTATACTCTTTGAATCATTGCACCGTCGAACGTCCGGTGTAGCCGGGCGTGGTGTCACAATATTTTCTGGTACGGTCCCGGACCAACTCATCGATAGACTTGTTTTGCTGCATCGTCGAGGACAGGTTGTGAAGACGTGACGCCAGGTAGCACATGATAAAGGCCGATAACACCAGCAGAGCACCCAATCCGGTCGCCACGTAAAGGAAATTTCCGCAACTGCCTTCGAGGCCGGCTGCCACCTTGTCGTACAAGTCTATGATAATAAGGAGAATATTTAATTAGAATTACAGTGATCGTCGCGTATGTTCCTCCTTCTCCCATTATCGACGCTCGATTAATCTTGATGCATTCGTCGATTATCAATCACGTGTTAGTCTCTCGTGAATTTATCATAAAACTCTAATCGCAAAAATTATAGGTATTAATCTCAGTTATACATCAAAGTGTGTAAACTCGATTTATAAACTGGATTTATTTTAATAAATGTTTTAAAGTGTATTACCTGTACTTAAAATAATTGAATATCGTTTTAAAAAATTTTTAAATAGATTTTCAAGATTATTATATTGATCACCGAAGAAAATTCCTCGACCTGAACGACTTACCATCCGGCATCATCACCGTGTACTCAATGTTCTCTTTGAACTTCGTGTACGGAGTGGAATCGTTGTACCGTTTGATCAGACGCTCGACCCTCGGAAGGAATTCGGCCGAAGCTTCCACATTCGCCTCGACCGCCGCTCTCTTCCTTTTTCTCCCGTGTCCCGATGGTTCGAACAGATCGAGGCAAAAGTCCTGTGAAGACGGAAAAGCTAACAAAAAACTGGAACTCCTTAGATGCCGTTGGATATAGATTTAACAAAGAGCATCGTTTCGTCTCTTACCGGTTGACAGTCCTGTGGTTCCATGCACGCCTTGATCTGCGAATGGATCCAGAGGGTGGAGCGTTCCCTCATCGAGCTCAGCAGAAAAGCTTCGAAGTCGAGGAAGACTTCGTTTTTGCGATCGCGATACCTCGCGGGTTGATGCGGAATGATAGACGCGAAGTCACGATTCCTGCAACCGTCTTTGACGAGCACAACGCTGCCAGGAGCATGGGGTTGATCCGGATCCGGGCTAACAGTTACCTCGAGCAGTTTAATGTAGCCCCAAGCGCTGTCCGAACTGATGCGTGCGCGCAACTGCAGCTTTGTGCCGATTGGCACCGCCTGATCGACCGTCTGCGAGTTGTCGGACACGTTGCCCGTCGCCTCGCGATAAAGAGCCACTTCATACTCGAGTCTGCCCGGCGTCTCCTCCACCACGCCGGACACCCTGGCGCCGTGCGGACTGAAACGATTAACCCTTTAAAGCAGACGTGCGTCGTCGCTTCAGCACGTTGTTCTGTGTCTTGCGTATGTTGTTACTTGAAACTGTGTATCGCATGTTTCTATTCTCGTGCACACACTAAATATATATTTCGCGTAAACATAATAAAAAAAAAGTTACAATATTACAAAGAAGTCATTATATGTATAATAAGCAGAATGTTCTGAAAAGGAATAATTGTTTCCTTGATGATGAAGCACATACAGGAATGCGCTCCGACGAACATAGCAAAAATGATGGTTTATTATGCGAAATATTCGACAAGATATCGTGCATACGGAAAATTGGCGCGAATGACTTACAAAGTGCCGGCGAAGCCAGCGGCCTTGTGCCTGAGCAGCGTCGGCTCGGGCGGTCGGCACATAAGGATCAGTTCCTGATCGGCCAGCATCACCACGCCGGGGAAGGCGGGAAACCACACTCGCAGATGAATGAATCCCTGGTAATGATTAATTGTTATTTATTGCTGTTGTGTTGCGTGTCACACACAGCTATTTGATTCACCGATCACATGTTTTTAATGTTAACAGTTTTCTGAGGGCGTCCAATGAAGCGCGATGTATAAATAGATTTGAATAGTCTTACATCAAACGTTTATCGTTTTGCGAAATGCATTCAGAGACGAAGTGATACAGTCAAACGTGATTTATTATCAGCCACAAGTTACACCTCGAACATCGTTAACTGATATCTCTCTTTGCAATATTATAACGGCATTTATATATAATGACGATACGATCCAATTGAATTTAATGCGCTCCTATATATCGGCATTTACAATAATAGTTTTCAACCGAGAGGGAATTGGTAGTCTCTATCGACCGTACAATCTGCGAAAGCTATTCCGTTCCGAGAGATTCTGTTTGTGCAACGTCAGCTACAAGATTCTCGAGCGAGAACGCATCATCGGACCCCCTTGTAAAAAAAAAAAAAAAAAAAAGAAGACAGTTCCGCGTAACTCGCGCACACGGCCGGGATGACTCACGTTTCTCTTGAGGATGCCGCATCGGGAGAAGTCAGTCACCTTCAGGAAGTAGTTATCTTCTTGCGGATCGTTCGGGTCTGGTCTGATCTGGCAGTGGATGTCGGCGAGCGGATTCGCCGATCTATCGTCGGCGAAGAGCGGCGCGCCTCTGAAGCCGACCGGTCTTTTGATTTTCGCTGTCAGAAGATCGGCCGCCGATCCCGCGCCGCTGCATTGAATGTCCGAGACCTCGTAATCCTGAGCAACGGTGGCGGCAACCTGAAACGCGAGCCGATCCTATATTGCGGCCATCAGAAGAATCGGCGGCAGCGTGAGATTTCAGGGCGCGCGCACGTGCGGTCGAAACCGCTCATCTCTCTCTGCAACGTTCGATTTTAGTACCTTCTTTCCTATTATCCATTATCGCGATACTGTCGTACATACACACACACATAAACAAGAATTGCTTTGTAGTAACGTACTGTTTCAGTAATATAAAATCACATTTTGCTTAAATATTTTTCTTGCTTTAGAGTCAGTATTTAATATATTTTTTAATACAATGCATTTAAATCAACAATCTCACGATATATTATTGCGACATTTTGGTTTGGCATTCTTTTTATTTTTTGTTGTTTACTTTCGAGTTTACGCGCTTGTTAGAAAAAGAAATTTTGAGCAGTGTGCGTGAAAAAAAAATATGCTATGTTGCATTTTTACAGAATAAAAATATTTTGAGTAATTGATTAAAATGCAGCAGAGAGAGAAGCATCGCGCGCACGTTAGTTAGTGCAAAACTTTTTGTTTTTGTTTCGCATATAGTTAAAAGATATATGTACATACACGATCCCGTGAAATATTTCTATCGAACTTTTCCGTTCCGTGTCCATTTATCCAAACATATCATTTTAAAAGAGGCTCGCCGATGTTTTCAAATATTAGTTATCCCGTCATGATGATATCACTCGTTAAAATGATATTATAACGGGCAGCATAGCGTGGATACTGCTGCATGATAGTTACATAGCAGAGCGATAACTTACGCGTATGTAGCCGCGTATATTCGGCTCGTAAATAGAATTGTACATTTACCGTGAACTTGCGTAAATAGCGGCTAAAACCTAACAACCGTATTGTTCTGTAACTGTTATGCAGCCAACATTCTTATTCACGGTAATTTACTGCCGTTCAGTCGCGGCACTATAGCGGATCGCGCATTATTTTCAATTTTAACCAGATTTACTTTCTAACTTAGAAAAACTCCATTGCTCCGGTTTTTGCCAAAAAATTGAACGAGCACCCTAATAGATTCGAATCTTCTTTTTTTCTTTTTTTTTCTTTTCAAGCAGAGCGGTTTTACGAGGTCGAGGTAATATGGGCCGAGTCAAATCCGGAGCGCTTGATGCGCTATATAGATGTTTAAAATCCGAAAAAGAGGAAGCTTCTCTCTTTTCATTCGTTTATTGTATTTAAATCTTTATTCGCACCTTCATTTGTTCATTCATTTTATTTGGAATCTAAACACATATATAGTATATTTATACAAGCAATACGAATATGTGAATGATCATTACAGCCGTCTTTCACTCTTAATTTTTTTTTTTTTTTTGTATCATGCGAGTTTTCTCGGTCGTTTGCCTTGCAGAAGCGCGAAATAAAATGAAATAAACGTTTATTATACTCGGAGCTTGCGTGTCTCTCTCTCTTTTATTCTTCGCAAAGTAAACGCGATATAAAAACGATTACATTTCTAATTAATCAACGTTGCGATATTCGCGCTTTTCATTGGTAGCGCTCACATTAATTATATCGCCATGAAAGAGCCCGTTCGAAGTGACGATCTCATCGGGCTGGCGACGTTTGCAATGCCATTACGTTACCATTGGCAAGGAACAGGGTGACCAGCACGCGACCAGAACCAAGAACCCACTTCGATACAGGTAACGGTGTAAGGAAACGCTCTGGTGGCCGCGTAAGATATTCGTTATGTATACTATCCACGGTTATATATTGCACGGGCGTCCATCGCACTGCTCATCGTACAGGTCGTAGTAGGCCGTATTTTTTCGAGATACAATTCTCCGCTCGCGATCATGCCGTATCGCGTGGATATCAGATCGGCCCACATGTGCATTCGTTGCGCATTTATTGCGCAGGTGTGTCCGTCGTGAATTGTAAAGAGATCAAGAATGATTATCGACCAGGCGATTATCGCGTATTGTCGAAAATAAACACTTATTTGTAGTATCGATTAAAAATATAATTAAATGACAGAAGTTTTTTTATAAAAAGATCTTTTAAATCGATGAAGATTAATGAACAATCTAGCAGATAAAGATGGATTTTTTATTTGCTGCTCGCAAGAAATGTAAGAAACGTGTTAAATGTCTAAAAATGATAAAGATTTGCATAGCAAATAAGTTCACAGAACATTCTATGTTAGAGTTCGTGAATTCATGGTTGCGTAAATAGCTGGGGCAGGTCGTTAAATTTCATAGACAGGTAGACGCGGTTTGAACCGCGAATAGCTATGGATTGTGCTTCGTGCACCGCTAGATTTGCAAATCCGAGGATCTATAGACGCGTATGAATCGCTTTACACATTGCTAAGTTCACGGATTTCCAGTATCTCTCTTCGATGCTCTTATATCACTGAAATCCTAGATTTACAAATCTCTTGATCGATAAGAGTGTCTAAATTTACATATTTTTTATATTCTACAGATCTTATCTGAACTAAACTTATCGTTGCTGTCTTTCAATAGCAACTTATATTGTAGATATATAACACGTAGATGTAACACGCACAATGTGCGTATGTATATTTCTGGAGAAAAAAAATTATCGAATGTTTAAGGAAAAGCGCGGTAAAAATAAAAATAAAAATTTTTCTATATTTATAGTGTGTTTTTTTTATTATTAAACACACAATAAAAATTTAGTTTCCTATTAAAAACATTCTCATATTTTAGTATTTTTATATATTATATTTACTATTTTAGTATTTTTGTATTTTATATGGCTAAATCTCCAAAATCTACGTAGAATTAAAAGCTGGAACAAATGACAAAGTTCATTTCGGGCATTAACGGACTGAATTAAAACACGAATTTGAATTGAACGTTTTTACGTTCGCGTTTTCAGGTTCAAACCTGCGATGATTAATTCCGTTTGAGGACGACGTTTTTCTAAACCCGAAACTCGCGTTTGATACAAAATTCATCAAAGACTATATGTAATATACGAATTATATGAGCGGTTGGCAGCAGTACTGGAGCAGCGTGCAATGATTTTCCCTCTGAAAGAACGACGAAAATTCTACTACATAAAGACAAATACGCATAGAGACAGGTATAAAAAAAAACCGTTTTAATTTTTGCTTTATGATGCAATTCCAATTTTAGCTAAAATTAATTAAAGATTCCGGTTTTGTGCAGAAAAAAATATACTTTAATGATAAATATTAAAACAAGATAACGTACATCGATCTCCGATAACTAATATATTGACGGCGATTTAATTCAAAACTATTTGCAGGAGTCAATATTCCTAATGGCTTCGTCTCGACAAGCGATTCTCTTGATCAAAGTATTTCGGGGTTGAGCATCCGTTTGTGCGTGTATTACTTTAGTCTTTTCATTGAGAAACTTTCATCGAAGCGCTAATGTTTTCCCGATGAACTTTGTGCCGAGTTGACAGGAATTGCGCGACTCGTCGGAAACCTCGATCAAGTGATTACGCGTGTCGACACGAAGACTCGAGAAACTCGCAAGTCGCGGGAGAAGCTTGACTTTAATTTAAACTGAGAGCTGTGAGAGATTAATTTTGATAAATTAAAATGCAAGACTTTCGGTTTATATACATTAAAATTATCACAAATTGCTTTCTCGATAATGACGTATTTCATCTTCGTGAGATTTTTCCTAATTACAAGATTTTTATTTACTTTTATATACTTTTACACATATATACATATACACACACACATACACACACACAACCACGCGGGTCAAATATTTATATTTTAGCAACTACATTTCATTACGTGAAATTGCGACAAAACTTCCGTCGTTAGAATTAAGGTCACGGCTTTATGGAACGAGCCATGTAATTTATTGCGCGGAGATAACAAGGCGGTTAATAAACTCGCTTGGTTTATATTCGCGATCAGGATTTCGTTTTTCATTAAGAGACGAGCGAAAAAGACGTAACGGGAAAGGGGACAAACGCAGTTTGAAATCCGCCACGCGAGACGAAGCGACTGCGATTGGCTGCCGTTTGGACACTACCCGGCATTTTTTCGATTTTATTCGAGAAGAACCGCAAACCTTCTCTTTATGACTTCATAAATCCCGTTTTTTTTTCCCAATAGCATTTTTAGCGTCACGCTCAGTTCGTTCAACCGCAGTATCTCTCGTCGCCGGAACAATTCGGTACTGTTAAATCTTTCGGTGCGCGAGATGCGTTCTCTATTCGTTCAAATAAACCGCTGAGATGGAATCAGGTGAGATAAAAGCGCGTTTAATTGGAAGATGTGAAACACAGCGAGTTTGGACCCGGAATGTGTTGCCGCGTGTTGAAGAATTTGTTTACAGCGACCGAGAACGCAAAACAAACAACGTGATTAAAAGAAGAAACAAAACTAAGAGCGATGTAATATCACGAGTCGAGGAAAAAACGTGTTCAAATTTCTGAAGACAAAATGAAATAATTATATACTCAGAAATATATATACGTATATCGTAAAGTATGTGTTTTTGAAATTTCTGCGATACGTTCAATATTTATCTATAATCTCTTCTTTTACTGTCACAAGCAATCAATCGTCGGTTAAACGTTATTTGGAATACAATGCCGCAACTCGATCCGATTGTACGCATAATTAGAATTTTAATCACTTATAATCGGATTAATTTTAATTCTAATTTAAACTTTAAATCGAGCGTATTTCAATTAAATTTCAATGAAACTTTGCGACGGGGAATTACTCGATCCCGGCGCTCAGATGCTTCGCGATCGACGACGCGAGAATAAATACATCACTCGCGCGATATATATATATATATATATATATATATATATATTATATATTTCTACGAGAACCATCATATCTGAAAGTTTTTCATTGTATGTACGTGCTATTTGTTACACGATATCGCAGCTACCGCGGTTATATTGAAAACGATGATCAAGATATGTACGAAAGCTACACGAAGAAATTATGACGTTATTGCACTCCGATATATGCGTAATCCTCCCGGTATTTTCATACACACGTGCGCGAAGTATTTACGCCAGAATTAGTCGCCGCAATATTCACCGCGGGGAGACGTCACAATTCAATTATTTCGTCGTTTAAAGGGGAAGCCATTAATATTTCAAACGTATCAATGGCCGTGGGTTATGGTCGTGCAACTCGCTTTAAATTGCCCGTTATCGTATTTTATCACAAGCGTCACGTGTATTAATGCATTTTAAATTATTCTTCAGTAAAACCGACGCGTGTGTCTACACGTGTGCGTCTCTCTTTGTGAAAAAAAAGCGGATGAACAATCTGACAAATTAAAATATGTGATATCGATGCGGAGCGAGCGCTTGAGATTGAATGACGCATTAATTTTTGACGGCGCCGGCGCCGTCACGATGTGATTTAATAATGTAATATAAAAATACACACCGAGCTCTCTTGTCGAACGTCAGGATTTTTTTTCTTGCAAAAAGAAACACTGCGAGAGGAATCGCCGCGCCCCAGTTAAAATGAAAACCGATCACCTCTTCCTCGCCGCAGGATATCTCCCGGACGGTCGGCCACACGCGCAATGGCCTCTTTCGCCAACAGGAAATTAATTGACGTTGTCATTATTGACAGATGCTTCAAATTCGCGGAGAATATCACGTGGAAAAAAACGACGAGCACGAGGCAAGCTTGAGGCAAATAAATAAGAAAGATAAGTTGGGAGCATGTAAAAAGTGGAATTAAATGTCAAAAAACTAAAATGACGCTCAAAGATAAAAACGAGATGAAACAGCATATATAGTATAAACAATATAAAGCTGTTTTTTGTATCTCACTGGTTACTTCGATAATGTCAGGTTTTTAGTTTGAAATTACAACTGCAACCAATAGTACGATCTAAAATTAAATATTTTTGGTAACATTTTCCGATGTCTCTTTTTCTATGTAAAAAGTGATTTTTATCATGTTTGACGAGAATCAATAGAAAAAAAAAAAAAAAAAAAACACGGTGATAGTCCTGCGTCTCAGTGTTACGTAGATTCGTTAAAATCTTGTGTGACAAACTGTCACCACGTACAGTGTCAAACAAACCTCCAAAGCCGCGCGACAAACATAAGTCACCGAGGACAGATGACATGGAAATCTAGCGGTCGTTCATCATCCACGATCAGTCTGATTTATCCGCAAGAGTCGTCCGAAAGCCGTTCCTCATGTCGATAAAGATTGCCGGCTATACTTCAAAATGTATAAACTGAATGGCGTAAGTGCGCGAGACAAGACATCTCTATATAAAGAGACATTCGTTATCGAATGCGATTCCACCCTCAACTCGACAGACTCACCGTGCAAAATCCCGCGATCAGGACTCTCCACATGATCCGCGTGTCTTTCGATCTCACGTTGTTGTTGCACTCCTCAAATTCGAAGTTCAAAGTGTGTTCACCGAGAATACCCGAGACACTCTTACGAACTGAAGGATGCACCTCTGTCGGAACAGAGGGATGCAATTTTGACGAAGTTTCCCGGTGGACTGAGACGCGTGCACCGAGTCGGGGATTCCTTTCCCCCTGGTGTCCAGCCGGGCACACACCGTCCTCGCGGATGAGAAGGGGACGCCGCGGCAGAAACCAGGGAACCAGAGAACCACCGGCCTGTCCGGAGTACTGTTAATGCATGCTCGATGCCTCCACTAACAACCATCCTCGCTTCGTGCCGCTCGCGCGCTCGTCCGCCAACGGCCTCGAACGAGTATTACAAGTCCTTCCGTCGGTTTCGGGTCCGAAGATTTGACCCGAGGGTGATGTCCCAGTTTCCGAGAACAAGAGTCCGCGGAGTGTTGTTCTCTCCGTGGACAAATATTGACTAAATAGTGACTAATCTAATCTGATTCGATTTCCTCCTTGCTCCGAACTTTTATGTAATTAATATGTTTTTTATATGATAATTCACATAGATATTCATTCTTTTTTTTATATATGTAAACATATATATATATATATTAACATATATATATATTTTTAATCATATTCTTTTAATTACTTCACTAGATCAATACGCTAACAGTATCTCTGCTCTATTTTTTTAATACTTGCTATTTGATTTGTATTCAAGAATTCTATGCCGTTTTATATTCGTTATATTAATAAGACAGAACGCGTATATTTCTCCTGAACTACGTTTGTTTTTTTTTTTTTTTTTTTTTTTTTTTATGAAACGCGTCACGGTTTACGGTGTCTTTCGGTTTTTACATTAAATCAAATTACGGGATTGATCTATAGCCGCGGAATTTAAACAATTTCGTTCCTTCCGTTTGCGGATACATTCCGGTCCGGGAAGTTCAGCGAATCGCGAAATATTGCGCGATTCTGATACGCATAATAGGCGAATTGCTTAACCGGTTATTGACTTCTTCCGGCACGGATGAACTCGAAATTTTATTTCACAAAACTTAGTTTTCGCTCGTTGTGTGATATTCTAGAAATATTGCTCGAGATTGTCATAGAGCACAGAGAATTAAATGCTTATCGGCGTCATGTGTTCTCCTAAAAAGTAACAATGACGCGCCGGAATGTGCACGGATTTTACTGTACTTGTCATTGACTGAGCGACTGATAAAGTCGCTCCGATGTTTCAAAACATAATCTTACAAACGCTCGACTAGTACCATAATAGTAATCTTCTCCTTATTCCTCTCCTCGCGTAGAAAAGAAGAAATTGTCCTTCCGTTAGTTTTCGTTGCACATGCCTGCCTTGTCGTTTACTTAACTCTCTCAAATGCGCTCTTTCGGTTACTTTACCATCGTTAAAATAAATCGTTTATTCTTGTTACATACTGACACACAGTACGCAAAAGTACATTTAGAAACATAGAAACATACATTTTTTGTATTGCCAAAAATCGCTTTCAAAAAGCAAAAATAATTTTATTTCGACGTACACGTTCTGCGTAAGAAACAAAATATATTATAATTTTTCATTTTTGATATTGTACTTCAACCGCAGTAAATCTAAGAAAACGGAAATCTTAATGCTCGAAAAAAAAAAGATCGACGTGATCGTCATCGTCGTCTTCTACGTTCGCGATTTGCCGACATTCGTTATGGTCCGTGACGACGGGGAAGGCGCGCGTTGCACGCGCTGTTACATCAATGCGCGCCGACGTAACAGCCGACGAGGCGCTAACAATTACGTCGTTAATAGTGAACTTGCTATCTCGTGAGCGGGGCGGGCGCGAGAGAGACGATCGGAAACCGAGGCGAGCGAATTCCGCGGGGAATTCTCTTGCTCTGCGTCCAGACTCGCGGAAAAGACTTCTGTCGAGACGTCGCGCAAAAAACACTTCTCTCGCGTCGCTGACTCTCCTCGCCGCCGCTGGCGGCTGCATCCGCACACTTTTTCCTATGGGTAGTTACGGTAAGTTCACGCCGCGCGCGAATTTGTCGAGAGCGTGCGCACTGAGAGCGTGATGGGTCCTAATAGGGTGATTTCTACCGACTGTAACCGCAAACCAGCGCACAGCTAGTTCGTTTATTACAACAAGGTATATACATGTATCTTGAAAAAACAAAATTATACACGTTACACGTATATTTATAATCGAGTAAATGTATCATATTTGCTGATTTATAATCATGACAATGTTTAATCATGTTTGATCATTTATTTTAAGTGATTTAATTAATTTATTTAAGAAATAAAATTGTTTTATCGGCACTTCGCCGCGTTCGATGGAAAGCGTTTAATTTACTCACATAGTCTTCCTCCGTTATATAATCGATACCAAGTCTCATACGTGCCTATCAACCATTGGATCAATCAGTGTAAAAGCGCGCGCGCGCAGCAACAAATACCTCAGTTTACAGCGTAAATAAATATATTTATTGACCACACTCTACTTTCTGTATTCCATATATATATATATATATATATATATATATATATATACGGGGCGCTCGTTTATTCGTGTAAGTAAACAATTCATTCCGTTCTTCCGTGAACGGTCGGAAAATATAATGAAAAAATAGTGGATATTATAATGATAAATTCTCCGAGGCAAGTTCTCGCTCATTTTAATTCAGTTTTCTCTGCAGAGATCTCGTTTTCGTTTTACTACAATTTTAATTTAATTTAAATAAAACGTTTCAAGAAGTAGCTTGAATTTCAGAACAGATCACGGCATTTAGTTTGAAACTAGACAGTTATATAAATAAAACGAGTTTTTGTAAGCGTCTTATATATATATTCATAATTCATAATTCACAATCGTAAATCCAAAATTTAAGAATCTTGTTTTAGTAAAAATAGAAAGAAGAGAGAGTTAGAACATATTTGATAAGCTAAACAAAAATATTATACAGATTGTTCCCTTTTTTTTTATCAAAATTATGAGTGTTCTTTCGTATTCCATTCGCGCACGAAAAAAACATCTTATCTTCACGACAGACGTTGCATCGCAAATCGCGCTTGCGCTTCGTCTCGTTTTCCTTCTTCTTCATTAGGCGAATACATTGTCGAAGAGAGCTAACGAAAGCGGAATTCGGCGGTTAGCCGGCGTGTCATTAATTATCCCCGATAGCTTCGGCGCGCTGTGCGCGCGCGTTATTATCAATTAAGGTAGCCCCTCGGACGCGGCAATTTCCTTCGGCCGCCTGTTACAGCAGCGATCGCGATACGAGCCGTGGCTAGTTTGCTCGCCACGCTCGGCCATTCGCAAAAAGAAATTACACAAGACGAAGGGCGATCGTACGATAATCGCACCCGCACGCGAGCGGAACTAAGCTCGTAGGAACTTTATCGAGATATCGGCAATGTATCGATGTATTATTTGGATGCTTTGTTCTCAAGCATCGAACGTTTAGAGGCTCATTGCATTCTCTTATTTACTGCCAGTGTTCTCAATTAACCGATTCTTGCACGGAAGAAATTTATTAGAGTGTGACCGGAATATTAAATTGTTACGTAACAGTATTTTGTAATAATAATTAAAAAGCGATTGTTTTAATAATAATAACTGAGAAAAAGAAATTATAAATATAATGTGTGCGTGTACATATATTTATTACAAGTTTTGTTAAACTAAAATATAGTTTTGTATATTTCTATATTTTATACAATAAAATGCAGTAATAAGAGGTAATTATGTAGCTAAAAACGATATTATATATAAATTTGAGTTTACCGAAAACATCCACTATACGAGTATAATTGCTAGCATGCGATATAATTCCGTAAAGGAAATTTGCATTCTGGACTGCACAATTGCACACGAGTGCGTGCAAAATTACATGAAGGAAGGCGGTCCATTGCGCAATAATGATGCATAGTAAATGAGCGCAAGCGAAACATGTACTAATTACTTATCGGTTAAATTATGCGCGCACTTCTCCGGAGAATCTTGCTCGTTTATCTGTAATTTCTTTTTTGCAACCCGCCATATTACACGTCCGATAATTGCGTTATTAGTCTTATTGTTAATTGAAATAACGTCATACGGAGAGACACTCGACGATCCGTATAACATCCGTATAACATCGTTATCCGCGTGTAACATGTGTTAATAGCAGATTTTCGTTAATCCACTCTCTCTCTCTCTCTCTCTCTCTCCTCAAGTTCAATTATTACCAATGCGCTCATTTTCGAGAATCCCATATTATCACTGTTAACGTCTATGTTAATAATCTATTCGACGAAAATAATAGCACAATTATGCGCGATTCATAATATTTCAGATTAATCGCTCGAGATTCGTGCTCATTCCGTTTCACGTCCGCGGACATCAACTTTGATAAAATATGGCATGAGTGATGTTAAAGAATTTATTACGCTTTGTAATTTATACACATACCGCTGTATCCTAAATACAAGGTGCGCGTTGCGGAACAATTGCTGTAATACGGGATTTTCCGTGAATTCTCCACGTTGCGCCTCTCGTCTTTGAAAATAGTTCCTGGAAATGCTCAACTTCCCATCGTTGTTATATCATTACTGTATATTTTAACACTCACGTTCTACCAGTTCGCCGACGATTTCCACTGGATGTGACAGAGCTTTTTTCTTGAGAAGATTTCCGTCCAAAGGACAGCAGCAATAGAATCGATTTAACAGGATCATTGACTGAATTTAGTGTACTTTCAAAGACATATAGCGTACGCTGCTCCGAAACGTGTTAATTATACTCGCAAATCCGTCTCTTTCTCTCTTTCTTTTTCCAAGAACACACAGTTATACACATCCCATCGGAAAAACAGACGTACGGAGTCACAGGACGATACCTCGTCTAATCGTTGCATGTGAAAAAGTCTAATTTTCTAACCGAGCGCTTTCTCTCTCTCTTTCGTCGTTGTTTCCGCAGGACCTGCAGAAAAGAATTGTGCATTGCTCGCTTGCATCGAGAAAGAATACTACTTGAATTTTCTCGTAAAGTGTGTGTGCGCGCCCGCACGAGAGCATCGGTGCTGCCCTTCACGCCTCGGGGCGTTTTGGCATGTGGCATGAAAAATCCGGATGTGCGCAACGGTCCCGCTCGTATCTTTAATTCATTTTCTCTCTCTCTCTCGAATCGGTCGAAGAAATCCGGCGCGGAAAAGCGACCGCCGTTTTCTATTCCGTTTTTCACCGGCGCGCGGCTGAGTTCCGTTATCCAGCGACCTTTTTGCTTATTAAGAAACTTCAACGTTTAAGAACGGCCCTGCGCGTTTATTTGCCAAACGCCCCTTGCGCGGTTCACGCGCCACAGCGCGCGCGCAATTAATAAGCGCCGTGCACAGCGAAGAAAATAAATCACGTCTCCGATGTTGTGCAGGTAATAAGAACTAACCAGACGTTATCTTTTGCCAGGTGGAACCTTCGACACGAACTTGAAATCTATTTCTCCTCGTCCCGGTGAAGATTTATCGCACGCTGCGACATTCTCGATTTATTTTTTATGCAAATTTTTCCGGCACCTTCTTTTTCAGACTTTCAAAATAGATTTATGTATTGCGCGATGATATACTTTGAAAAAAAAAGAAAAATAACACTTTTTATTTATTTCTCACTCTCTGATAATTTTGCGTTTTATTCTAAATATTTTAAATGCAGTTCGGTTTTATTTTCGGCCCGCGCTGTGTATGAATTTTTTATTTATAATATAAAAACTTAAATAAGACTCGAAATCGGATTATTGTTAAAGCTGCAGCAGAGAACAAAATTACTAAATTTAATTCGCCAGAAATATTGTATTTATGCGAAGTAATTAGCGTTATGAACACGAGTTTTGCGGGGGTTATAAAACTGAAACTCGTAACTAAATTCGAATCTTTATTATCCAATGCTGATACAACGAGATCTCACAGCAGAAACGAAACAGCGTATTATTGCGCGTAATATAAAAATATATATCTCTCTAATACCGCCGCGCGCGCAAGGCGCCCGCGTGGCATTAAACAGTAAAAAGTAGAAAATATATTGCGCACACTACCTGCGTACACATCGTGAAGTATGCGGCAACAAAATCCGCGTTATTTCCTATCCTTTTTCACGCTCAGCAGTCTATAAACGGATACTCTCACCACACGGCGAACGTTCGAACTCAAGGATAAATAAAAAGAAAGAAGAAAACAAGAAAGGAAAGAAAAAAAACACAAACGTCTATAAAATTGTGAAACGTAAACGATATTAAATAGAATATATGTACTTAACAAACTAAATGTATCGTTTAATGTGTTATTTATTTGTACATTTGAACTAACTAAAGTTCGAGGGCGTTTCATGTGTTAAAGAATTTCATCTTTTCGTACCAACGAACAAGTAAACAAAAATAAGAATAAAAGAAAAATACTGCAACTAATAACACTTCTTCTCTTCATCAAGCACAAGAATAATCGTTTGTGAGACGATTGTGAGACTTTTTATATATGCTAATACGTTTATTACTCTATAAATTGTCGCAAAAAAAAAAAAAATTAATGAAAATACTTTCGCAACCATTTTCGACCGAGGAACATAAATTTAGCGATGTTGTCCACGAAATACAACGCGCTTTCGTTGCATTGCAGGTCTGGTTAAATGCACGTCATACTTCAGTCTACGCTAAATCTACATTCGTTTTTCACTTACTCGGTAAGTGTACCTTTCGTCATTTATGACCGTTATGGCAACAAAAACAGAATTCACGTTTAATTGTGCCTAAAAGCAATAAAGACATATACAATAGTCGCAAAGTACTCTCATTTTTTGTAAGAGACGTCAAAAAAAGATTAACGTCGTTAAACGCGTTCGGCACATTCGTTTACTACTACAGCGCATTCTTGCGCTTTAATTTCGTCGCTGTCGCCGTTCATTTTGACGGGAGAGCCGGACGTGGTCGTGTCAGGACTATCGTGTCCCGAGTCACTCTTGTTGTTGTTTTCCTTGTCGTCGTTTATCTTTTTTTCGGTTGTCCTCGACCTGGCACCTCTCCTTTCCTGCGATCTGCCCTTCGGCTTTTTCTCCGGATCGAAGTGACGTTCGAGAATGGTCATCAAATCCGCCACCTTCTTTTCGTCGACCTTTGGCAGCTTTTCCTTTATCAAGACTTCTAGTCCATCCTTCTTTGCATTAGTCCACGCATCCTGAAACGCGTGTTTCACGACTTTTCTTATTACAGCTCGTTACAATTCGTTAGATGAATTGATTCTTTTCCGTAACGATGAAGAATTAATTAACTTTACAATTTATATGTACCTATATATTGATTTGTAATTATTTGATCCGAATATTATTTTATTTCGAAATAATAATTTAATAGAAAAACCGAGATTTTGTATGAGTTGCGTTTCCATTTGACGTTGCTTAGTGCAAACGATCTCGATTGTTGGCACACAATTAATCATGTGTGTATACATACTCACCTGTAGCTCCGAATACACGATTCCAGCTTCGGCAAGCAATCGGCGTAGAGGACTAGCGTGTTGACGTTCGCGGCGGTTCATACGAAATAGGGCGCTGAATATCGGCCGCAGATTGTTCTGCCGCTCAAATATCATCTTTAGTTCTGCAACAAATATTATGTTTTGATCAAACTGGGTTTAACAGAAGATAGTTTTCAAATTAAATAAATACAAAAATTAAACATGTTCAATGACATACCGTTATGTTCCCGCTCTTCAACGTCAATGGGCTGCGCAAATTCTCGAATACATTCCATCGTTTTCTTCATCGCAACGTCGCTTTTCTCGCTGTTGTTTGTATCTTCAGTCTTGCCGTTCTCAAACGTGCACAAGTATTGCGCTATTTGTAACGCCAATGATGCTCTATCCTGCGCATTGCCCAAGTTCGATTCTTTCTTCAGTAACGTGCGCGACAACGTACGGAGGGAATAAATATGTGCCGAGTTCGCGCATTTATCCTCTGCTATATTGAATCCGTTCGCGAATCCCTTGACCGTTTGTTTGAACCGATCGACTAGATCGTACTTCTTTAATGATTCAAGCAACATCGCGGGGATGACTTTGCGAGGTTCATGATAAACCAGAATTACACCATCTGTATTTCCTTTCATTTGTTCCAACCAAGTCAGAAAGTCCGTAAGTGCAGATACCTCACTTTTGGATTTAATTACCTAAGAAGATGAATATTTTTCTCCAATTCAGAAATATATTCATGTATATATGTATGTATATTTCTGAATATATAATTTCTTATATATCAGTGATATGTTTATTAATTTTTTTCGAAAGAAACAAAGTGTAGTGTCATAAAAATTAAAAAAATAATTTATCTTAAATTCGTCTATTTATTTACGAAATTATTATTCTTAAGTTCAATTAAAAATCATTGCAATTTATGTTTAATGATAAAAGAGTCTTCTCAAAACCATATTTTCGGATATTTTCAAATTTATAAAATAAAATAAATTGAACAGTCGGTGTGAAAAGTTTTCTTTCTCTGACACAAAAGAAGGAGAATCGACGATATTGTGACTTTGATTCGTACCTCGTTGGTTTTACTGTTTCTTAGCACACGGAATTTGCCATTGGTCACAACCTTCATGCTGTGTCGCTTTATTGCAGTTGGATTGAGATCCTTGTACGGCATCACATATTGCGAGTAAGTCGAAGTAGAGGTATATCCTGCTATCTGACAGATTTCGTCAATGACTTTTTTACCCGTTGTGTCCATATCCCAACCCACTAAAGAATAGTCTCCTGGTGCTATACCCATTGTACTGCAATTTTTTACTGGGCTCGTCTGCCCATTCTCCGTCACTTCTGAAGATACCATTATTCACAAAATAGCTTTCCTGAAAAGCACAATAAACATTTGTATATTCGCATTTTATCTTAATTACTTTTTTCTTTCTTTTTCTTATCATTTTTATTAAAAAAAAAAAAAAGAAAAAGATATCTAACTCTGATTCTCACTATATTGATTAATCTAAAGCAATATCAAGTTGTAGATATGATCATGTACAGAATAGTATAGCCTTTATAATATTTGGCCTTGAAGTTCACACTGTGTTTCTTGAGAATGTAAACACTAGCTAATTGAAAAGCAACAACATCCAAGACACAATTTGAAATTCTTGTGTTCAAATACTACAATATAATATTATATTATATTAATTTCGATTTTATCTTTTTTACGACTTATTGTAAAGAGAAAAATAAAATATCTACATGTATATGTATATATGTATATTTTAATACGTTATCATGATTAAAATGAAGCATGAGGATTACGCAAAGAGGAGAGAAAAGGACATGCGTGCAACTAGCGAGAGTAGACCCAGCGGCGATGGTTTCCAAGACATTCTGTACACACGATCGAGCACGTTCACGATGCATTACGGAAGCGACGGAAAAAAAAGAGCTAGAGATGTTTTCCTACCCAGATCTGCGTAACACCCTCCGCTTCTGCTCCGATGTGACGATCTCGGCGCTATACGATATGGTTACACCTATATACGACGCACGTAGAGGTGCGCGATTTTAAGTCACGTTTGCGATTTGTGATAGACACGCGATTGGAAATTACGCAACACGCGTAAGTCAAAAGCGAGAGCAGCGAGGAGAAGGAAGCAATCGTCGTCGAGACGTTCCTTTTCTCGTAATTGCAAAAACACAAATGACAATCGCCGATCTTCCCGCGGCCACGTGGACGTCCCTCCCGTATATCGACAAAAGACAAGATAGCGTGCGCGCATGCGGATTCCGTCGTTAATACAAGAGAACGATCGCGCGAAGTGATTGATAACGAGACGCAATAAAGACGTGTGTCCCACATGTTTTAACTTATTATAGATCCAAATCTGTCTTCTGCAAAGAATTCAAGGCATTTTGTAGTTACATACGTGTGGAGAATAAAAAATACGTTAGAAGATGTGAGAAATTAGCGAAACTCATATATTTTAAATTGCTAATTACATTGTTCTATTATTTATTGAATTCTTATTATTCCTTGTTTAATTATAGTTTTCTTAGTAATTAGAATGTCTACTGTTAGATGTTTATTTGCTAAAATATTTACAATATACATAAAAATATGAAATAGTAATATATTTTTAAATAGCGACTAAATTTAAATTAAATTTCTAATTGCGCAATATTTATTTAATAATATAGTAAAACAGTTGTGATAACTGATAAATAATAAATTTTCTTTAACATTTTCGTTTAAAGAAAAATTAACTTCATATTCGTAGAGTTGATCAATATTTGTTTGCGAAGTCGAACCGATCGAACGTAGAGGTCGAAGAAACAGTCGATGAACACAAAGCTCGACGCGATATTATGTTTACTGTATGTTAGATATTCTATATAATCCTACTGAGACAAAAACCCAGAGGTTAAATTTATGTAAATAAGATATTGCCGTACGTAGATTTAAAATCATAAGAATCCAAAATTTAATTGCTTTACAATAATATCTATGTAAAAATTTACTTTACATAATTAAACTTTTTTTTGAGATATTTATATCGCGATCTTGTTCAAAATTTTTTATAAATATAGTTCTACAATCGGATAAAATTGATCTATAATTCGAGGCATCTAATCACTCAAAGAAAGATGCATTTTATGAAGACTGCAAAAAGATTGTTTATTTAGGTCGCGAATGAAGTGGCAATTTAGATATTGCAGACCATATGTTGCCGCGATCGAAGGCTCTTTCTAGCGGCATGCAACATTTGTTTTCAGAAGTCAATGTGACTTGGAGGATACTCAACGGCGGCTTCACCTTACTTTAACGACCGTGTATTTTGTTCTAACGTCTAAAACTAACAAGAGAGATAAGGAATCTGCTGCAGTTCAATTTATCTCTGATAACGCGAACTGGTTGCGCGCTCGTTTCCCCAAACAAAAAAAAAAAAAAAAAACTTTCGTCGTTGTTTACTGCTCGTCGTTCTCCGCGTATCTCTCGCGGAAATACCGTTAGCCGTGATCGCATTAGCCGGACAGCAACGCGACTTGCATTCCGAGCGCACGTGGTCATCCCGCGAACGTGGTCTCAGCCGCGCACGGATCGCCTTCCGTATATGTAGCGGCGAATTAAACGCCTACGCGGATGGCAAGATCATCGAGTCCGAAAGAGATCCGGAGTTAATTTTTGCCAATTTACTCACCGATATTTCTCTTTCTTGTAATAATATTACTATTTCTTTTCTTCTCTTTTGCTCGTCGACGACGTTCTTTGCTGCTTGCGATTTACGTGAATACGCGTGAGCGAGTCCGCAACACTTATCGGTCGCGCGAATGATACTGAGCAGCAAGGGAAGCCGCGAAATCGCGGACGCACGTGCCGAAGCGGCGCGGCGAGAGCGTGCGACACTGCTCCGGAGTGCGCGTGCTCGCTGGATCCGCGAAGTCACATGGCCCGGACGCCGTTGTGGCCCATTGGTCGACGGCCAAGGTGCGCCAGGTCTAGCGTGCCGCGAACATGACGACGGATCGAGTTACCATCTCGTGAATGGAGAGTTCTGTTAAGCGGCAACTGACTATTGGCCCTGATTACGCGAGCGACGCGATCGGTTTCTCGAAGACCAGCTCCGCGCGAGACGCAATGAAAGCGAAAGTGTTCGAACTATCGCAGTAGCATATATCAGAAGGAATTCATACTGTTCTAGGAATATTATGAATATAATCGAGAACATAAATTGTAACAATAATACAATAAACAGTTAAAACTCACAAAAATGTAAAGACTTTAGAGAAAATATCAAATTAAAAAAAGATGACAACTTTCTCTCATTCAAATTTCGATAAAGTTTTAACTTCTATTTATATTTCTTGAAAAATAAAATTCTCGTTTATAAATTTTATAATAATAAAGGAAATGTTACGATATAAAAAAAAGAGGATTTTGAAAACACAATCCATACATACGCAAGCGTACAATTTTAACACGAGCATCAAGAAAATTGCGCAAACTGAATTTGATCGATCCTTAAATTAATTAGAGGAATAAGTTAATCAGAACGTTTATATAATAATGTATATAATCTATAATAATGTGATTAAAGTCATGTACACATAGTCATGTGAGGTATAATATGTCAATTAAAATATATATATGTATATAACTTTGTCAAGTATTTACTCGTGAAATCAACATCGTTAAAGCGATGCACGTGAGTGCAACGCGCGTCTATTAACAAAGCTAATACTGCATACAATAGCATTATTAGCATTGCGTTAATTTAGTAATTAATTTAAGCTTGTTCAAGGATTTAGTCTGTTGAATCTTCCTAAATGTCTCGATACAATTGTATAGGAGTGAATTATATATATAATATATTCGTACATGTGATACACATTAGTTTCAAAAGATTTAAATTTATAGTTTTTACGTCATATCCAGGAAGTGATAACACTGTCGCTTGTACAACGTGTTTAAAATGATAAATGAAAACACTATATTTATAAATCTTATATATCGTTTTATGTGCTATGAATAGACCATGTCAGAAGATGTGATTTTTTTCCTGTTTCGTTGATGATGATTCAAATTGCATGTACGCATAAGTTTTTATTTAATTTATCTCGACGATTGCAATAATACAAGAAAAACTCATGACGTTGTTTGTAATTGAGTAGCTAGTTTGTTTATCTCTACATGTGCGTCTACAGATGATTTCTCTCTGTCTTTGCACATAGAAACGCGTTCTCGCGTTTTGCGTTGCGACAATCGGTTGCAGATAATTGTAGCGTGATTATGGAACATGTAAATTATACTACGCGGGCGTGTTACCGAAACAACCGCAACTAAGCTGCGGAGAAAGTGCAATGGAACACGTCTGGGGACGGTCGCTTAACATGCGATCCAGTTTGCGAAGTGCGAGAAGTTGATAAAAATCGATCAGAGAAACGTGCCCGGTCGGACAGTCTTTCGCAAAAGAGACGCGAACGGCGCGCGCGCTCTTATCGGAAAACTTACATATCGTCGTCGCAATGCCGCAGTTGCGAAACTGCATTTTTGGCGAATTTCAGTTACGTGCATAAGCTGCTCGTGTTTGTGTAAACGCGTGCGGCGGTCAGTGCGATATTTCTTACTAAAGATTAAAACGCGCGGTTTTTCTCTTCCTCTATAATTTCAAACACGCGAGATTTCTTGAAATTTTTTATCTTTGATTTTAAATAAAAAGAAGATTTGTATCAATATACAAAGCACGCCTTTACTTATATACATCTGAATTTATAAACAAATTAAAAACAGCGAAGAAAAAACTTTATCTTTTTACATGTGATTACAACAAAGTAACGAGCGTGCGTGTTTCATTACTTAGAAAAGGATTAATTTGCTTCTGGATGGGACAGAGTATAGCAGACCGATTAGGATTCAACGCAGGAAGTGGAAACACAGGATTATTCTCGGATCCCTTACCCAATTGGTTAATATTCAAGCAGGCTTTCGCAAACACGACGAAGAAACCGATTGGCGCGACGTGCTGCCTCGGAAATACGTTTGCACGAACCACGCGAGAAATTCTTTTTGCGAATATATTCTACGCGATTATGGGAACAACGAATTTTTATTATACCGCGATGTTGTCTATTTCTATGTAGTTTTCTTTGAGGAGGAAATATGCTTGTAATATAAAACACACTGCAAGTGGGAAAATGCGTTCTCTCGTCGAAAACGCATCTCCATTCCGGCAACATATATAGTCGGCTTTTAGCGACATTAAAAAGTCCCGTCTCCTCTCCCATTAATTTGATATATTTCGTGCTTCGGCTCTTGCATGGTAATGATGCGTGAATATAAATTTGCATTCTAGGCTGCGTAAGAGAAAAGAATTTTCCGGCAGTTGGTAACACGCACGATATTCTGTTACGAATACTTTACTCGAATTTCTCTCTTTCCACACACACACACACACACACACACAAATGCACACAACGCTATTAACTTGAAATAAAACTTTTATTTTATAGATAAAAAAATAAATATTTAATTATTTTATAATAAACTAGTATAATATTACAATTTTTTATCAAAATAAAAAGAGAATTTCCTCATTTGTTAACAAGATGTTTAGTGACGCAAACGTCTAATGTTCCTCTTGCGTGTAGCGCTATAATATAAATCAATAGGTAATGTTATTTCCAGGGGACACGATATTTAAGCCTGTCTGTTCACATAGCTGCTTCTAAAGGTTCTTGGTCAGGGTGTCGGACTGCTCGACATTGCTCGGTTATCCTTGCAGGTTTCAGAAGAGACACATAGTCGACATGCTGTTACGTCGTTTGCCTGCGAACAGCACGCGGATTTTATGCAATTTTATACGCGCAATTACTGCGGTTACAAAAGCCCCAACACTTGTCCTTGTAAACCACATTGTAACTCTCAACAAAGAAGGGTTGAAAAAAATGGTTGAGAGAATAATTTTGTTTAAAATCCTTCTGTATTATCTTCTTTTTATTATTATTATATAAATAAAAAAAACACGCATGGTAATAAAAAATATAACAAAAGCGTGGAGATAAAGGTTTGAACTCAAATTTTTTCTTTTCCTTTTGTCTGAAAATGATATTATCAACGTACCGTTGTTCATTCCTGAAGAACGAACGAACGCGCGCGCGTGCACGATCTCTTTTTTGTGCCCGACGCGATTATCCGACCGCAAAAATTTGCGATCCACCTGGTTGATCGTGCAGATTAGCGGTCTCGCTTCTTTGGTTCATTAATGCACGGCGGCGAGTTAGTCCGCGTAAAACGCTTTTTCCGCGACTCGCGCATATCCTTCCGTCATCACACAACGACGAACTACAAGACGAGGTGTGCTAACGAAGCGGAACATTCAATCTCCGACGCGGCGCGTCGCAGCGATTTCGGATTTGCGATTTTCTACGTGTATGAGGTGAACCGAATAATTGGCGGTAATTGTCGGACGAAGACCGTGACGGTCCCTTCGTGTGGCACGTGGACGCGAGCTTGCGGTTGTGGCCGATGCGCGAGATAATTCGCGCGCCGTTCTCCGCTTGTTCGCTACGACCTTGACCGCGATAAGGTACTTCCCGTTTGTATCTTTGACCCTTACACTCTAAATGCAGTGCCAAGAGAAGTTTGTTGACATCTTTTTCTGTTACGTTATTTCATAAATTTGCATAAATTTATTTTGTGTGTATACGCTTTTTTTTATTATATTACGATAATTTGAAAAAAAAAGAATAATCTACGTTACTTATGCAGAATGTGATAGAATCGTCGCGCTCAAGAAAATGTCTATATTTTTCAATTTTCAAGCACGGCGCTCCGGACTTTGATATTCACAAGTCAATTTTCTATTCGACAACTTCGACTGCGACAATCCTCGTCGAGAGAAAATAATCGATCTCTCGCGCGCATTATGTGATTTTATTCATCGATGAACGCCACGGCGTCCCATTCCAATCCGTTGCCGGGAGAACTGCCTTAATTTAAAGTTTTATTTACCATTTAAACTTTCTAATAAGACGCTTTACCAACGGCACCAATCGCCCGTGAGAACACGACATCGGGCTCTGACTTCCCCTCGCCACCGAACTCGACGCACAGATGTACGTTTTAGATCAGATTTATAACTACAGAAGTTGGGCGTCGTATTTTACGGGCCTTCGCCCGCCTCTTTACGAGCCGATACGTAAACACATCTTCGCGTGTATATACGCGCCACGTTCTTCGTTTCTGCCGCGCGATGTTAACGATAACCGATCCACGATAGAAGTCAAGACGTCCATCTAGCCTGGCTGACAAGTCTCGCGAGAGAGATCTTAATCAAATTTTCTTGCTTCCGCGATATTTCTTCGTTCAAACTATGAGTCGTTCGAGCGCCATATAAACACAAATCGAATATCTTCGAGAAATCGATATCTCTGCGAGAAAAGTTTTAACGCTCCATTTTTAGTGGCACACATCGTTGCTAATAACGGATGACATTAAGCAATGTATCATCAGTGATGATGTCACTGCCACTTCTCTCGAGGCTGATGTCAGTTTTCGTTATTATGTCATCATCGTATCTGCACAATCGTATCTTTTTAAACAGAAATTTCTACAAATACTAGATAGTTTGCATATTATATAAATAACTAAAGAACTTGCTTTAAATAATAAATATACGAATATTATTTAAAGAAGAACATATTATCATATAAAAATTTTGATGTTATTGTGTTAAATAAATAAATATAATAAATTTTTAAATTAAAAAAAAAAGTTTCTTAGTCAAATTATTGATACACATACGTTAACTATATTATTTCCGTGAGGACGCTCGGAATCGATACTCTCGGCCGAGGCGAATGCAATTGCATCGAATCGAACGCGAAAAAGATTGGCGTACTGATCTTGCGATCGGTTCGCGCCGAAGTAGACGGCACGTTAATTACAGATTCCTGATCGAATGAACTTTATCTGAATCCTAATGGAACGGAGAGTGTGATTTAATTAATGCGACTCTTTGTGCGATGTGATCGAGAGATTCACGTTACGGGCGATTTACGAGCGCGGCGAGGGCTTGTTTCATCCGCGGAATTCGGCTGAATCGTTGCGTTTATAGCGCATTATTCGCAGCTGCTGCCCATCACTCCGATACGCAAATGACGCGATGCCGCGTGCTTTGAAAATTTTTCTGACGTTATTACCAAAAAAAGTTATTTTTCATTCCGAACTTGAAAATATAAAATAAAATAAAATTATAAAAAAAAAACGCAATTTGATTTCTATATTTGTTTTTCATTTCATCATTATTTTTCTCGATTATAAAAAATTGTTTAAAGCGTCTGAACATACGACTAATCTCGTACATGCAAATGTCCTGTTTTGTTATTCGTTTTCACGTTTATTTTGCGATATACTCATATTCCGCATTTACTCTCTCTCTCTCTCTCTCTCTTTCTCTCTCTCTCTCTCTTTCTTTCTCTCTCGTTCTTTGTCGATCTAATGCCGAAAACATATCGCGTCCCAGCGGTGGAATTCGAAGCCGAAGTCGCGGCTTTATATCGGCTCATCTGCACGTTACGCGCGCTACGGCCATGGCGCGGGCATTAGGGAATCATTTATCTTACTTACGCGATAGGCGATGAGCCTGACCCATTACGCGGTCACTGGGGACCGAAATTTCTCCTCTGTAGCGCGATGCATCGGGTAGCTCCTTCCGGGGGCTACGAAACGGATCTCCGTTTAGCGCGAAATCAATATTCATTAGGTGCGAGGAGAGAGCGCGCGCGAGTTCTCGTCCGTTCTCGTATAGATAATATTTAGCAACGCTGATTGACTGATCGCGTGCGCACAACCGAAACTCCTTAATCACCGAACGCTCCATATAAAATACTTGTTGAATTTGCAGTCGAAAGGAGTCACTTTATCTTGCTTTAACTTCGTTATTCCTTCGCGCGATCGATCTTCGCAGCATATAGGGTTGAAGAGAAAAACATTGCAAAGGAAATGATTTTCTTTTTATACACAACTTATAAATGTATGTAGGTAAAATAAGACAGTTTATATGCACTCTCTTTTGAATGATACAAAGTACGCGGAACGAAACCGCTCTGAAAGGAAATCGATCTCGTTCGATACGCAAGTGGCCGCTTTGCCACAATGCGCCATAGTTGCATTGATTGTGAAAATAATGCAATTATACAATGGACGTTAAAATGAAGCCGCGCGAGCGGCTCTTGGACGCGCGACCACGCTAATTAACGTCGAAACGAATTCATTCATTTTCTTTATAAAATGTCCGATAGACATCGCACGGAAGGAAAGACGGCACGGCGCTGCAGTTTATTATTTCTGTGGCATTCTCTCATCGAAAGCTATAATTTTCCTGGACGCGCTTGCTGTACGTTTCTTCGGGAAGAGACGCCACGGATGTCGACCGATCGATACTCATTAAAGACGAATCCCGATAAACCCGTTCATTCGTTATATTTAACGGAGCCACTTGACCATCGTTCGCCATCCGCATGTATTTTGCAAGCGCATTCGTATATTATTGGAAATAGCGTCGTTAATTAGAATTACTTTGTCATGGAAGTATTATACTTTGTAGAATAGTATGTACTGTGATTTTGATAACCGTACAGAGTTAAGATCATGAAGATCGAGAATCTACGGAAGATATACAAATTAAAAAAAATATATTTCTTCCTGATTTTTCGTATCGAGAGATAATCACATAATCATTCTTTTTTTCAGTAAAAACTTTGCAAGTTCGAGCAAACAAAAAAATTTAGATGAAACGAGAAAGAGATTTAGTTTCACTATTTGTTTTTGTGTCTCACCGTAAATATTATTTTAGATAAATAATAACAAAAAGCCCGATAGATTTAAGACCTCTGGGGTATCTTTCTCTCTCTCTCTCTCTCTCTATACGTTTTATATCTCATAAATTTTACCGAGATGACAAACGCTCGATTATCGGTTGCTCCTTACTTCTCTCCGGCGCGCGGCGATTGAAATTTATTTATCGTTTCTCGACGCGGACGCGGTGCGTTTCTCTCGTATAAATCTCCGGACTTTGGACTACATCGAACGAAATACACCGGTAGATATATACCGGCGCTGCAGCGTTTGATATCACGGTGGTGCGCACGAGAGAGAGAGAAACGCCGAAATAAGAGACACGCCTGAACCGCTGTGTAAACGTCGAGCGGAATTTGTGCCATATGGGGGTGGCTCGTAAGTTATAACGCCGTGATTTGTCGGTGGCCGTAAATGCTTTCTGAAAGGTATGTACTGCGAAGAAAGCTGTGTGTGTATCGCTTTCGCCGTGTTCGATATAAATCGGCTTCCACCGCTGGCCGATTCTATTTAAAACTCTTGTAACACGCCACGCAGCGCGGACGATTTTTGCTATTTCTACCGTACAACCCCCTCGATCGATGTCGCTATGCAAACACGATCAAACTGACCATCGACGCGTGCGAATCGAAAAAACATTGTTGACAGTTTCTTCTTTTTAAAAGTAAACACAACAGACTCATACGTCAATATATAATATATGTACGATGAAATTTGTTCAGTTTACTACAAAAGGTTTTGAAAGATTTTATTGAAAAAACCATCACCGCAACTACGTCGTGCGATTTTCACACGATGAAATGTTGGCGAGTTCTGTGTCCAGCGAAAAAAGAGAACGTCGGAACGTTGACGTAAAGTAAACTTAGCACTCTTTGCGTATTACGTTGTATCTACTATCTAAATGGGTACCTATTTTTCTTTCTTTATTACAGAAACTTTGGAAACTTCTCCGATATAAAATATCTACTATTGCCATAAATTATCTGAATATTTTGATGACAATAAAATTTACTATATATAATTCTTTATATTTTTTTCTCTGCTTCAAGAGTTTATTTTAATCTATTTTTTCTTAGTAGTACTCTAATAATTTTAATTTCTAAGTGAGTCTGAACTACTCGATTGCGAACCATTATTTCGGCGGTACTCGGTACCAGGACAGTGCTCGGGATCTAAAAAGCTCACATTAAATTTCTTTTAGTGCAGATCGCATATCGCGTGATTCGCGCGGAATGATTTCGCCCCAAACTTCCCCGTAATAAAAGATTCCCGAATTTTCGCGTGTGAAAATCGTTTTGGCGCTTACTCTGGCGAGCTTTAATTTCTCTCTCCATTCTACCCTTCGCTTCTTCCGCCCTTCTGGGATGCACGAATCCATTTCCGATGCAGTCGCGTGCAGGAAATCGAATATACACGTCGTCGCGAGCGAACCGCCCGGTGGCGCGCGGACTCGTCGATCTTTTTGTTAGATAATCCTCTCTTCTTCTCCTCGTTCTTTCGTTCTCTTCCCACGTTCCCTCTTTTCGACAGAGCAAGCTGATAGCGTCGATATCGTGCTCTTATCGCATCCTTAACCCTCGCGCTAGGGTTAACTCTGGCGAGATTATCCGATATTCTGATTGCGAGCTTTTCTGCTCGTCAGCATTCTTGTTTTTTTCACACAAGGGGAACTTTCTGCTCTCGATCCCTCCGTTCCTATCTTTCAATGCTAGGGAAAGAATAGTGTGAAAAAATTAGTAGATATGTACGTTTAGAAGCCTATTCAGCGCAAGTGAGAGTTCGGATACGATATCGAGTCGTCGTCGAATTCATCAATCGATATTTGAAGAGGAAAAAATGTGGTGAGAGAGCGCGAAAAGAGATAAAACGAGAACGAAGTAACAAAGAGAATTTGAGTGACGAAATCATCCAATTAGAAGTCATTTTCGGCGCTATGATCCGAGTTCTCTCCCATCCATTTGGCAATGACGACAATGACCTAGGCCTCGCGGAATGCTTGAATTTCCGCCCGGCGATCAAAGCCGTTCACAAACAGATTCTACCCACGCGTTTTGTACGGTTAACTAAGCACCTTCGGACACGCACTAAAGCGCGTAACAAGCCACGCGGTGTTTCGTTCTCGGTCGTTTCTCGTCACATACCAATGGCGAAATAATTTGCCGATACCGCGGGCAAGCGGAAATAATCGGAACCGCCGCGCGTCCATCACAGCGGGAATTCCGCGTGAAAATTTCCTCGAAATTGCGCAAGTCCAAATCGTTCTCAAGTTCACGCTCCTTCGATTCATGAGATATTAAACTCACGCTCGGTACGTAGTTCCTTCACAAACCTAAAATCATAAAACTCTCAGAACCTAAACAGGATCTCTCTCTACATGTATGAAATACCAGATTTTTCCAACATACAACCGTGTTTCGCGGGCCATATGTGTTGCAGCTGTCAGATTTCACCCGACTTTTCCAAATCTCCCGCGCGTGATTTTCTTTCCGATAAAGAGACAAGAAAAATCTCGGCTCAGAAGAATTCTCTCAGAAAAATTCGGAATTAATTTTGAGATTGTAACAAAAAAATATTGACTGTTAAAAAAAAGTATTATAAAAAGTAAACAAAATTTTACGCTTGCAACATCTCTTTTCTCTGGAGAAAAATGTTTTAGCGAACTATTCATCTTTTTCGTTCTCCTCTGTCGTGAAATATTCGGAGCGGTAAAGAGTCATACGCGAATTTTCTCGGGGTTCGCAATTTCTTAGCCAACGCCGGTGTCACGGAAGATGAAAAGTTTGGGAATGCCTGATGTGGCGCGCAACGGACGTGTGCGGCGCCCCACATAAAGTGTCGCATAACCGCTCGCATACGAGAGAATATTTTTCCGGCGATCTTGCCGTGCTCGCGTGTCGCTCTGAAGATTTCTGACCTGCTTCTGAATAGTTTGTTCTCACCTTTGATATGCAAATCGGCGTCGTTGTTCACGACGCTGCCGTACCTCCTTGCCGCTGAATTTTAAGTGCGGCCGTCGCCCGATGTTGCGCAATACTCGTGTCGCACTGCGAGCTCCTTACGCAGAAAATTCAGCGTCCTGCTCGCGGTCCATTTAGAAAAGAAGCAGCAGGCTTATGTGCCAAGCTCGGCACGGATTTATCCCGCAGTCCGCATGCAGCGACGTAGCGCCCATTACGCGGTACACCAGTGATTTAATCTCGAGCTTTATGGCTAGACGCGGCTGAGTCCTTTATCGTGGGAGTTTTTCGCGCTAAGCTGCATCGCGCGTTTTATTTAAATCTCTCTTAAATAAGGATGATTCTGCTCTCGCTGGTTCTCAAAATAACTTGGTTATCCATAGTCGATTAAGGTTAAGATACATCGTAAAAGTGATGAAATAATCAATAAATAATAAAAAATGTCACGAGGATGCTATATTTCTTGTTCTTTTTGAAAAGTTATTTCCGGAATATTCTGTACTTGCATGAAAACCAGTGACAGATAAAAATAGTCTCTCTTGGAGACCACGGCGCGCACGGTTGACTGGTCATTGAAATTATTTATAAACCGTACAAGGATATATTGTTCTCTTTGCTTGAGGAAAACGAAGCTGCCGCCGTGATGCCAATGAACGACGTATTTCTTGCGGACGCGTCAGCGCAAGGGAAACACACGATAGGTATCGATAGTAAGCCAGCCAGTAATAGCAGAACGAATCGGGTCGGACACAAGACAAGTTCTGGTCTAACGAAGCGAATTTCTGTCGCTTTATCGAGGATTCTGCTCAGTTCATTTGATTCGTTTGATTTTGTCGTCGTCGGTCGATGCTTGTCCGGGACCCGAAAGTGGAGCGTACGTGTAAACGATGAGAAACTCCGAGGGGGTGTTTGAAGCGCTCGACATCCTTTGCGCGTCGTTCAAAGGATCTCGTTCCCCGCGTTGGCATGCGGTATCGCGCGCACTTCTCCGAATAGTTTCAGCAAGGCAAACAACAAAGGGCGAACGCCAAAAGGGACACCAAAAGCGACGCTTTACTTGCGCTCATGGCCGTTGTGATTAATTTATCGTGAATAAAGCCATACGAATCCGTTTAGTTTTAATCACTGATACAAAGTTTATAACATTAAATAACTCTTTTTTTTTCAATTCTTTGAATTATGTACGTACAATAAAAACATGTCACGTGTTTCGCACCGAGAAGTCAGAACTTGTTCCAATTATCTCAAATATTTGCATCAGTTTGCGAGAATCTCGAGAGATAAGACATTCGCGAATGTGTGTTACAACAGACCGAAAGTTCGCTTTAAAATCAAAACTCTCTCGTTAAAGTTTCAAAAATACGAAATCATCATATCGGCTTGTTTAAACGCGCTAATTATACGATGGGTTTATACACGATAAATTGAACGCGAGCTGGCGCAAATCAACGCACAGATATGTATATACGTGCGCGCAGTCGCGATATGCGACGCGAATAAATTATTTCTAAGAACAAACTTCCGCTGTGTTATGTGATAAATAGAAATTATCCGCACGAAATGCGCCCAAGTGTCATCGTCAGACCGCGTTGCATATCTAGGTTGAGAACGTTACTAGTTGCCGTTATTGCAGTTAGTTTAATCCCCTAATCTGCGCGCATTAATTATGATGCGTACATACGGCTGCGACATGTAAGAGCAATTTCGCATTCTAGCAAATATGCGTTAATACTCTCGCTTCGCGCATTCATCGTTAAGCGTGTAACAACTTTCCGAGTGCATTCGCGTAATCGGCATCACTTTTTTTAAAATGAAATTTGCTTTCTGGCTTTTGAAAATGCGCGTAAAAACTCGTTTGCCGCGAGTACAGTAAATAAGTATCGCGTGCATTGCTTGTTCTCTCGTTAATTTTGCGAACGAGAGTTTCCAAGATTTGTTTACACGATTTCGAGTAGTCTCACGTCGCCACTCGCGCTCCTAATCAAAGTTTCGCGCATAGCTGGCACTTAGTTCTTCAACAGACTACGGGCCGGAAACATCGTCAACCTGCGAACTATACTATGTCTACGTAATATACGTGCACACAAACGTGTTTATTTCGTGTTGGAGAAAATCAAGCGAGTGTGATCGAGCGATTCTAATTAAGTTCGACGGTGCAGCAATAGCTTAATTCAATTAAGGAACAAATATCTGTTAATTAGCACTCCGGCACTGAAAAAGCGGATCAAGAACTCACACGTGTGATTATTGAGTACAAGACCGTTAATTTGTGAAAATAAATGTTTGCACAACGGAGAAGTTATATATAACAATTCCATACAGGATGTTCTAAAAAAAACATCGTATTTTATTATCAAATATTTATGAATTTCTCCGTTATAAACAATGGACGATAAAGTGCAAATAAAATAAATTTCATCAATTAGAAGAGAAGAAAAGCAACGCAAAATCATTATTTTTTTCCGAAAATATAATTCGAGTTAGCGATTCGAGTTGCATAAATACATTTTTTTTTCTGACGTGACAGGAGATATGCTTTTCGTCCAAATGCATCTCTAATTTGCTTGCGCGTCATCTGCGCTCTATTTACTCCGCCGTAAATGCAACACGGTTGCATGTCCTTCGGGATTCGAGTGGCGCGCGATATAGTGCGACGTCTCTTAAAAAGTTCACCGCATATATCATCGGTGGATTGTCGTGGCTTTGCAAGGCGTCGGGTGGATGCACATAAATATTCATCAAACTTTCCTGGTCTGATTGCACGCAGCAATGCCTGCTGACAATTTCATTACGCGACGCGTAATACGATCTTACGTTATCATTCAACATGTGAAACTTCGGATCTACCAAATAATTTTCGACACGTTACAGAAGTCGTTCGTTTTTCTTGTTTTTAGGTGATGTACGACGAGGTACTTTATTTTCAATATCTTTGCACAGAAACCGCTAAATAAATTGACTTACCTCATTTACAAAATAAACGGACTCGGTTAACGAGGTTGAAAGAAAACCCATCGCTCGGCGCCGTTTTCGGAGACATCGAACGACTAAAGGAAATTAATCGGGCGTCATCGTTATTTTGCAAGGATGGTCTGCAAGTGAGAGACTCCATGAGCCGAAGCCGAAGAGATCCTTAAATATCCCAGGCGGGAAAAGTTCGGGAGCGCATCGAGGTCACAGCTATCGATCTCTATAAGCCATCTTCTCGCAGCTATGTTGCCATTAACTTCGAATTATTAACCGCCAACCGGTTCTGAGAGATAAAGATACTTGTGTCGTAATTCAAAAATTAAATTTCCATGTCTAATTATAATTAAGCGCGGAAGAAATAAACCTGCGAGTTTTATGTGGGTAATTTATTTACAAGAGTAAAACATTATGTACAAGAATGCGCGTTTTCTCGCGAGAGAATCATGTGAAAACAACATCATGAGAAAGGTGTGAACGGATAGGGAACATAGTTTTCTTTTCGGGCTAGTTGTAAGTGTAAATCATACGTGTGGTAAAGTCGCGTGGTTTACATACATTTTTCTACTATTATCAGTACGTGTGTATATTGTGTGTACGTGTGTGTATGTCTTTCCTGTGTGTGCTTTTTTTGCTTTAAGTTTCATTTAACACTTATGCCGTAAGTAGAAAGTACTTCGCCACGGGGCGGAGATCGCTCCACCTTTTTGCTTTGTTACATCGCTTTTCGGTTAAACTTGCTTGTGACACATTTATTTTACATTTAACAATTTCCTCACGAATTCTCTTTATAGTCGGTAAAAGACTTAAAGTCTCATTGTTTTTTATTCGCACGCTCTTTCTTTCCTAGCGACACTTGCGCTCGACTTTACGTTTTTTTTTCGTCGGTGCTGCACATTGTCGTTAATTCTCACGTCGCACTGCAGCGCTGCCGTTGAACATCACGGCGAAATAATTCGCGAATTTCGGCAACGACGATGTACCTTTTTAATTCTTCTCGTAAGAAGCACATATATCCTTAATTAAAAACTATATATATAAGAACTTTGAACTTGTCGTTGCCGAAATTCTTGAATAATAAGTAGTACGTTGTCATTCGTAGATATGATAAAAGTTCGCCATTGTTTGATATTTGATGCTTTCGCGGTGTGTTATAAGAAGTCTTGGGAGTGGTTTTCGAATTTGACCGCATTAGTGTCAATTTTATATCGACGTTTTTTGTAGACATTCACTTGAAAAATATCACGCTGCTCTTGAATCCTGATGAAGTGAACTGAAATGTCGGTATAAAAATGACAAAACATCGGTGTAACAATGACACAACGCGGGGTTCAAACCATTTTCAAGAATTCTCGACTGTTCTTCATACAAACCGTTATTCAACCCCCATCATGGTGTTTCGACAGTGAAAACTATATTACTAAATTTCAGAAAATGTAAACTAATTCTCACGCTAAATCAAACAGACATTTTTATTTATTTGCTAATTAAGTGTTTGCGAATTTAGGGGAACTTTTATTCTTATCTTATTTCGTTATCTATGTGTGACTATAGCGTGCAAAAGAAGCTCATGCGAAAGTAATATACTGCACATCAATGATTATTTCTCTTTATCGGTATGTTAATCAAGCGAGAATTGACGTTAGCAATATTGCGCTGCAATTAGTGTCACATCATTACTTGCGATTAAGATATATAGATATTATAAAAGAATATATATTAAAAATGCTATATAAAATAAAACCATATCTGTGAACTGTTAAACAATTGGAAAAAACGTCGAAGCTCGAAACAGATATGTATCGTCAATTAATAAAAGTAAACGGAATCTGCTTGTTATTTAGGGGAAACGGTCGTTAAACATGACGTTGTAATTATTAATCGGACGCAAATTGACGCTGGAAATATTATTTGCGCAGTACGCCAATTACTGGAAAATGCTTCCGAAGTGGAAACGCCTCGATTCGCTTGTTATAATTACGTGGCTATTTAACGTTTTACTCACACACAGTTTCAACTGCAAATATTACAATTTGCCACGTTGCAACACATATGTGGGGAAAAGTTTCTGTGCGCCGAGTTTATTCCCCGCGAGTTCTCGCGATCGAGTAAAAGCGTCTCAGAAGTTGGTCGCGTAATCTGTACTTACGGGACACCGTGTATTTGAACGTCTCTCACACACACATACACACACTTCGTACTTAACCCTTAGGCACAAAGCTTCCCTCTTATTACGTACGAATGAGCTGTCTCTCAGAGATTATCCTCGTGCTTCTCACCTTAGCGGCCAAACACACAATGAAGTTCAAGATAAATAGAAAAAAATCTTTTTCTACGATAGAGATTTTAAAAAATAAGATAAAGTTTGTAAAACAGAAATATTTTATAAAATTTTTAACACTTTTAAATCATACTGAATTTCGAACTTTTATTCCAACATTTTTTATTTTATAATTTTTGAAATTACTTAACGATGCGCGTGTGAACGCTATGATGAGACTACTTAGAATCTACCTCGGGGTGATCTGTGTAGAAGGGTTAAAGTTAACGATGTGTGGACGACAATCACGTTGTGCTGCGTTTATCGATTTTACGAGTCTCGAGCGACCTTCGTGTACGCGCACATTATCTCAACTGACCCAGAAGAAAGGCGAGCATCACCAGAACCGTCTTGGAGTTGGGCGAGCCTGCTGCCGTGTTTCCGTGCTGCATCGCGGCCGGATGTTCACCTGAAACAAGAACGAGCACTCGCGTAAGATAGGTATGTATCTCTTCCTTTATTTTTCACCGAATCCATGCCATGGCAGTCTATGGAATGCAATGAGAGGAATTGCAGTGATGCAAGAAGAACACGTGAAATGGAGCTTCAGCAAGATTTTCGAATTCTCATAGTAGTCGCTACACGAATGACACGACAATTCGCCGTATGGAATAAAAATGCCAATTGCAGAAATTTAACCGAGAGATTGTTATAAATCGCGCAACTCGATTGCAACTTGATCGCTTTAAACAATGTTTATTTTTATCCGCGCGCGCACACATATCAAATTCATTGTGTTTTTTTTTAAGAACGTATACACTTTCAAATTCATTTATTAATAATTTACGATATTGAACTATCTATTAAGTCATCATATTTGGTCATGATGAATTTAACAATTTCATTCTTTTATATAATATAAAGAGCATTCTGTTATAAATTTTACTACAACATGTGCAGTCATAAACAATCCCTACTATAAGTTTTTATTTTTGATGTCTTAAATTTTATCTCCGCTTTTTAAAAATTTTATATTTGTTTTAGAGTAGTAATTTTATCTATTTATAACAAACAAAAAATTTCATAGTTATATATACATGTAATTGTTATAAAAGTGTAAATTTTGCACGGAGCTGAATAATGTACGATAATCTTTCTTAGCCATTTGCATATATATACGTGTGTGTACGAGAGAGATCGAGACCGGATACGGGATATAAATTGTTGAAAAATTCTCTCTGAGGTATGGGACGGATATTTCAAGGCGAAGTAGTCCCAAGTTTGATGTAATTTTCTATGTCAGTGTCGAAGCCTCCACGGATTTGTAGAATTGAGGTCAGCACGATATAGCAATATAGTAGAGTTGCTACAGGAGAGTGTCAGCTTGTTTCTCATATATCGAGGCATTCGCACTCTCGATTGATTTCTTAGCCAACAGTTCTGGAACTAGAACGATCGTCGCGAGGGCAGTTTGCGCGTCGCTCTTCTTCGTCTTCGCTTGACTCGACAAGCGCATATAGCACGAGTACACCTAACTTCTCTTATTATCTCTAGTGCCTAGTTCCACTTTTTGGGACGAGAGATCCATTATTGAATCCGGCATAATTCGAAAGTAATCAAGCGTATCAGATCAAAGAGATAATCTTGAATATTTCCGAAACGAATTTCTTTTGTGCTGTCATTCACGATAGCAGTGAGATGCGATTTCTTAAACATCGTTCAACGTTGTACTGTTATGTCTCAAAACGAGAAAAAACTTTTGTGTATAAACTCTCTGAGATCTATTCCATCGTGTTTGCTAAAACTTCGGAAGTATTTAACGAATCACAAATTGCGTTTGTTCGCAACATACGCTGCGTCAGAGTTACATCACCGATGCGCCACGCGAGAAATCAAATCAACCAGGGCATTAGTCCTGTCCCACTCTTGACATTCCGTATTTTCGTGCGATTACTGTCGATTAATATGCGTCGTGCGAATTCACGTGCTGTTACGTGTATTTTTGAAACAATTGCGACGGCCGCAGAGAGCATACGCGTCTATTAACCGCGTTCATTTGCTTCTCATTGCACGATCGGATTCGTTATTTAGTTTTATGCGAACATTCCAAATAACGATTGCAATTTCTATCTGTCTCATCCATAACGTACGTGCCACAATAGGAGGCGTTCAACGTTAATAATCGTCTGATTATTCTCGAGAACTATAGTCGCCTCGTTAACGGTATTTTCTAATATTATTTAACTCGGCATACGATTGTTTTACATGTATCCGAAAAAATAATCATATTTAATTTCAAATATAAAAAATATAAAAAAAACTAGAAATATATCATGTGTTTTGAAAAAAATTTCATTTCTTTTAAAATTTCATTTGTTGCACATAGTGAATATGAGCACAAACATGTGCCAAAGTGCGTATATCGAATGTAAAATTATCAACAGTTGCTACTGAAAAAGTAATATTATTCAATGGTACGTATTATTTTCTTTCGCATGCATGTTAAAATTGCCTTTATTTCTCGATTGAAATTTATCCTCACATATTCGAAGATTTTAATAAAATACATGGATTATTTAGTTACGTAGAAGCAACATATAAAAAATTAAAATAGAAGTTTCCAAACATAAAAGATCAATGTTTAATTGTATCACGACTCGTCGACGATATGAAAATTCTTGTGTAATAAAAATACGAAGGACATTCACCTTCAGCTTTAATAATCTTCAAGTATTTTATCGTCTGGTCGATCGATGAGACTGCGTCACGTCGTCGTCGTCTCGCAACGATCTGCGCGATATGAGCGATGAGGGACTCGTTGAAAATGCTTCAACCAGCGATACGGGACTGCGTAATTAACTGTGTAATTAATCGAGAATTGAAATTCGACGAGACTCGTCAGCGCGATTTCGCACACAGAACAATAGAGAGTTATTAATATATCCTCGTAACATGCGCGCGACACGACGAAGGTGAATTTGTCCCAAATCTAGGTAGCACCGATTGCAGAGAATAGAACAAAGTATAATTAGCGAATATGCAAGCTAAATGAATTTTGCATCATCGTTTAGCGCGCGTTTGACAGAGAAAGCGAGTCATGATTACTATACGGGCAAGTTGCGACGACAATTTTGATGAGAATTCAACATAAAGCTTGTATAATTAAAACGATCAAATTGAATATAAACATTTCTTAATATACTCATGCAAAGATACATAGTAGAAAATTTTATCATTTTCTCGCAAAAAATAAGGAAAACGTCTTTTCGTATTCAATTGTCTCGTATTCCATTTTTCGGTCTCGCGTGCATTAGGCTCTTTGGAGAATAGGATACCGAAAGTTACTTGTTCATACTATCTCTCTCTTGGTGCACACTCTCGCATAATTACATCTTTCTACAAATGCGCTGCTGCATCTAGAAGACGACGTGCGATTTTGCGAAATTAACGTTCTTCCAGCGAAGTGGCGGAGAGAGTTTTCTCTGTAAAAAGAAATAAGTCGCCAAGTACAAATCGCGGCCGCGATGCTTGCCTTGCCCCTTTCTTCCTGTTATGCATATCTGAATATTTATCTTTCCGGAGTAGCCGGCGCGCGCATTCATCGAGCATGGAGAAGAGATGAATTCATGCACTTCGCCCGAGATAATTGCACTTCGGCCGGGGTCCGCAGCTCATTTGCACTGCCGGAAGAAATACGCTTTTTTTTGACGATGAAAGACGGCACTTTATTCGTTATTTTGTATCAACTTCCGCTCGCTATTCGCTTAGCCATTTCCGCCTACCGAAAGTCTCGACTGTTCGAATTTTTTTTTCTTTTAACTGTCATATCGTCTTCATCGAGACTAATAAAAAAGATGATAGCATATTGATGATACATAATCAATTGGTTATCATAGTTTTCGACATACGACACGCACCTAACGCACATTTTTCCGAGACTTTGATTTAAAAAAAAATAAGTTTTGTCTATTAAGATTATGTTTTCGAGAATCTGTTTATAAAGATTAGAATCGGCTGCGATATACCAAAGATGCTTCCAAAGGTACCCGTTTCCAACGTGATTTCCAGATGAACTCGCGTAGAGGAAGACAATTTTCCTTTTGTCATGTCTTATAGTTTCCAACGGATTTCGAAAATTGGATCGCGAGTGTTAGAGCTTCTCTTTGTTCTTATAATAAAACGATTTTTACTAACAAAAAGTTTTTCTATATACTTTATCGATTGAACGAATTTCAGAGTCACGTATGTATATTTATCGTATCGTCAAGTTCTAATAAAATAAAAATAAATAATATTCTGTGATTAAATTTTTCAAAAATGTAAATTTAAAATATTGGATTATCTATCAGATATCAATAAATGTGGCAATAAGTTATATAATTGTGTAGCCAAATATAAGTATTCATATAAAGATATAGAGACCTTTAATATACGCTGTTGAGAACAAAGCATTCGGTCTGGCAACAGTAGGAACTACTTGAGCTCGTTTTTAATGCCATATTTTGCCTGTCTGGAAACAGTACATTATGCTTTGTATTCTTGAAACGATGTTGAAATTTAATGACAACGGTCAGCTTCTAGAAGAATCTTCATAATGATAATATTTTTCTTTAAGCGAGAGAAGCAGCTTTTTAAAATACCGGCAGATATTGCATAAAATATTTTTGTGCTTTATTGTATATTAAAAAAAGCTACTGAAATATGGTTCTTGACAATATATATCGCAATTATCTAGAGACGCAGTTGCCTCAAAAATACGTAAAAGATTCACCGATATTATTACGGCGTTTTCTACAGCGTATCATAATATTGCATGACGGTTTTGCTGGTCGTCAAATCGAGCGAATATATACCGACAGCGAATTACCGAAGCTGCCGATTTCTGATCCACTCGGATATTCGTTGCAAACGATGAGATACGCTGGGTAATGCGGCGGCGAAATTGGTTGCACCGAGGCGGACGAACGCGTTCGCGGTCGCGCCGCGAAAATTACGGTAGTACAGCACCCGGGCGAAGAGCCCGCCAAAACAACCGGAAAGATCCCCGGCTGTCGAAACACCGCAAAATTTCCACCCGTTCGTTCCCCGCCGGTCGCTTCTGGAAAACCCTTGTAATCTTTCGCGCACGGCAGAGCGGCGCGTAATTAACGCGCGCGGCTCGATCGACCGAAAAATTTCCGGGCTTGTGTCTGGCTCGGTCGCGATTGCGATTCAGGACGCGCAGAGAGCTACTACTATTGTAAGTATCAACCGTGCCCTTTTTAGTTACATTACTCACACGTGTCTTTTTCCCTCCTTTTCATTCTTTTTCCTTTTAATGAATGAGGTATCGATGGTAAAATACGCGGAGAAAAAACCAGTAAAAATTTTTCGAGTTTCTATCTTTTCTCTCAGTAATTTTAACTTTCTACAAATGTTATCATTGTCTCAAGGTACACAAAAAGGCGCAATTTAATTGCAAAAAATGTTTTTACAAAGAAAAATTTTACAAAGAAAAAATCTGTAAAAATATTTGAGATTCGTCAGTAAACTAACGCTATCTAAAAAAAGTTTTCATTGAAAATTAAAAAACATTTTTAAGGTTGATTAACACGGATGATAAAAAATGCGATGATTGAATTGGAACAACAATGTGCGATATTACGTTAGAAGAAGAAGAAGAAATTTCTTAAATAAAATAATCAAAAATCTTCTTCGCGGTTTCTGCGTTTCATTTTTATTCTCTTAACAAAGAATTCCCTCTTTTTATTTTTCTCACAGAATTTTAATCTTGCGAAATACCGCGCGAAAGAAAGAATGAGACGCTTTGATCGCGAATAAGAGCGGTAAACCAAGAAAAACTTTACGATTCCGGCTGTTTCGTTCGATCGAATAAACAACTCACAGGGAAGCGCAAGCTTTCTCGCATTTTTTACATGCATTTCCGAAGGGAAAACGGTCTAATTCTTTGGGGCACGCGTTAATATCTCATTTACGTCTCGAAAGGATACCGAATGTGCTCGTAAAAGATGCATGACGACGACTGCAAGAACTAGAAAGAATAAACGAGGAATAAACGTGGCACGATAACAAAGGGTTTACAGAAATCTCGTCTCGAAGGAAATCATCCCGCCGCATTACCGCTGCAGTCGGATCTGTAGTTGAATGTACGCTTTTATATTTTGCATGACGAGAATTTCTTTACGCGTTCATGATGAACAGGGCACGATCGTAAGAATGTCGAGAATTGCGCGCGATATAGATAATAACATGTGTGCTTGTTTATTTATACTAAAAGAAACGTAAAATAAGCATCTAAACACGTGTGTTTTCGTCCTTGTGATTTGAGATTTCTGTTTCGGAAGATTTGGTAAAACGATTATTCATTTTCATAATCCCTGACAAATTGAGGTATAAATTGAACCACGGCAAAATAAACGCAACAACGTTTCTGAAGGGTTCTGGCATAATCCGTAGCAAAACTTATGACCGCGTGGCCAAACCGGCAACCAGACACTTAAGCAACTCGAGGTAGTACCTGAAACTAGGCTACATGACTTACATCCATCATAGGAGTTTACGCTGGCTTTACGAACACGTAGCACCGGCAGCGACTTGACAAGTAGCAGTAGCAGCGCGGCTCTTCAACGCATCAACCGGTGGATCGGCTTGTTGAATTGCTCGCTCATCTCCGCGACGCTTTGACATCCGTTAGTCGAACAATATCCGCAACGGCGCGGCCAAACATTGAGATACCGCGCGAAATACGTTTCGCCTTTAGACCGCGGCTGATATTGCGCGTGACGATACACTTCTCGCAAATATTGGCCGAACATTGTATTCGCGACTCTTCTGGAATCCGAAAGCAAGCGTTTTATAAAAATTAACTTTGGAAAATTGAATTGTGATTGAGCGCCGCGTTTCAATTTTATTCCTATCATTTTGCAAAGATGTCTCGAAGTATCGATATTCGTATAAAACACGCAAACATGCAAATCATTTGCAATTCGCGAGAGAATGATAGTATCTGTTTCGGTTGAGCTTGCAAAACATTCGTATTTTTTCTCGCCGCGACATCTCTCGCGTTATAAAAATATTTCCCCGGCTTAAAATATTAACAGTCTCGCAGTAAAAAAAATATCAATTCCGCTAAATCTTCTTTTTCTCTTTCTCTCTCTCTGAAACCTCAACAGTGAACGATGCCACAGGATATTTGAGAGATCTTTCATAACTTTTAAAGTGACATCTGTCAAAGAATCCGGCGTTCAAACAATCATTATACAAAAAGTAATTGTGTTGGAATCAGCGGTATTACTGTTAGCGATAATCGACAGATTGCCGTCGAATTGCTGCAGCCGCAATATTTCGCGGTTATGTGCAGTGTAATAAATCATTTTGACGATTATATTTTGTTTCACCGAGTGTAACGCGGACGCTGGAATTTTATTTCCCGCCGATGATCGATTCACGTGTCAGCGCGATTGTGCAATTTATCGCGAGCAATAATTACGCGAAATGAGGTGCACGTCTGGTCTTTTCTGTTAACAAAACGCGACGCGGACGTCGAAAATCGGCCTTGTTTGCGCAAAATTCGCGCGCGCGACAAGACAAGCGAACATAAATTAATGTGCGATATGACGATCGCGGCTTAAGTGGAGGTCTCGGGACAATTACTTGAGATAATTATGTATCTCGCGTGCATCGCGCGCGCGACGAGTCATTTAGATACAGGAATCGTTGCTGAAAACAAAGAAAAAAGTAATAACATTGCAATTACATTCGTGCGTACATACGCGAGTAATGATAATTCGCGCAGAGAGACATGAAAAACAAATAGATAAAAAAAGTAAATAAATGTTGGTTATTTAAAAAAATTATTTTATAGTACTTATAAAATTGAAATTTTTATGTATAGGTAATATGCAAACTTTTCTTTTTTTTATTTACTTTTAATCAAATGTAAAAAGTTTCAAAGTTATTTAATAAATTAATTTTCACATTTATTTAATCAAAGAATCGCGTTGCTAAACACTCGGAAAAATTGAACTTATAAAAATACAATTATATGAAGTTCGAATTTTTACAACTTTAATTTATAATATTAAATGTATATAGTACTTCTTTATACATTTATTTTGCAGTTTTCTATAAACTGTACTTTACTTTGAAACCTGTTCATTGCTCTGGTTGAAAACATTTGGTTGACACTGTAATTTTAACTTTGATCGAAAAGCGATTCGGTAAACTGTACTTTTAATTTGGGAAAAACTACGTTGTGAGAGACTATATGGTATGTTACACACATCAATGTTATCGGTAAGTTAAGTTTATATTATACAAACGCGACACGTAAAACAATTTTAAACGATCAATTGGTCACAACGAAACGTTCGAGTAGCGCGAAAACTTTCGCGAAATTGCTTTCGAAATATCACGGCCTTCGAGTTGCATTCGTGTTTACGCTAAAAGCGAGATTCTCGCGAGAGAATCTGACGCTGTGTACAAATCGACGGCTACATCGGCTCCTTTTACCGCGCTTAAACGCGGGGGATCTTTATCTATGATTAATGGAAACTGCTGAAATAAATATCGGAAAAGCAATCAGGTACTAACCTCTCCCACTTCTCCCTTCTTCATCTCGAAAATGGAATAAATAGAAGACGATTCCACGGAGTCGCGCTCGAACGGGAAATATATCGGTTCTCAGTCGAATTGTAGTTTCGCTACCGAGTGCAATCGAGAGCAGTGCGGAGCATTGTTCGAGAGGAAAGAGGGAGAGAAAGAGAGCAAGAGAGATAGAAAGAGAAATAGACAGAGAAAGAGAGAGAGAGAGAGAGAGTGGACGGTAATAGACTATGCTAATGACCCAACTAGGCGAACGGTCCTTCGATTCATCTCCAGCCGCGAACGCGAACGCGGTTTGGCAGTTTGCCGCTGTGCAAGTGCACTTGACCTGATTCGATCGCCGCGGCGAAAAAAAAGGGCCCGACAGGAAATCGATCGATCGGAAGCTTCTTCGTCTCGCGCCAGTCGCCCGGCTTTTAATGGATTTAGCCGAATGAGGAGAATATCGACAGAAATTAGCCTCTCTACCTCAGTCGTCACGATGAATGCTTGATATTGCGGAATTAACTCTCTAGGTTCGTTGTCACTTTCCAGAATCGAGATTGAATCTTATGTTAGATTCCGCAGTTGTAATGAGAAATAAGGCGAGTAATCGAAAAGTTGAAATAATAATAATTTTTTATACATAAAATAATGACAATTAAACTGTTGTGTGTAAATTAAAATGTAGTAGTTAATCAAATTGAAAAAAAAAATAAATAAATAAATTGCAATAATATGTACGTGTACAAAACAATAAATTCTGGGAATCTCCAAATTTAGTTTTAATTGTGCGACAATCTCGAGAGAATTAACAATTATTCATAATACATGTGTATTTGCGAGTTACGCGTGATATATTTACGCGTACACGTTATAATAAATAAACAATAATTAACACAAGAATGCCGTGTAATCAGAATAAATTTATACACTTGCATGAAAAGAGCGAGATTTGCTTGAAACGGTTCAAATATTATAATATTTTATCACTTTGAATTCAGATTCAAAAATAATGTCAATATATTATTTATTTGCGATAAGAATTACCGATCTTGTTTTCCAAATGTACAAATTGTATTTAGCAGTTAAGTTTTCACTGCGCACGCGCTCGTAAGCTGCAATAATAAAATAACAAGTCTCCGAAAATAAATTGTATATCTTTTATATCTTATATTTCGAAGTGCGGTAATAAATTTGTAGAACAAAGTGAGATAAACGTTATACAATAATATGCGTGACGTGTTATAAGATCCTATTAAAGATCGCGACATCTATTCTCTCCATTTATCTATTGCAACAGTATCTCATTTGTTTCATGACGGGTTGCATCCTCACGTTGCCCCTATGTCGTGGTTAGCGCGGGCAAGACATAATTCGATCTATCGCACCGTCCCAGTTACGGCACATATGACATCGACCGTCTCGCTTTTCCGAAGCAATTTTCTCTTTATTTCCGACTGATGACGTTTTCCAGCAAAAAAACAGAAAAAGAGAAACGTTGACAGCATCCGGTTTGTCTCATTGCTGAAATTTACACGCGCAGGCTTAACATCCATTTGCGCCCTAGTTTTTCAAAATTGTTTTATTTTCCTGTTTCGCGAAGATTTTTGTCGGTAATTCGATTTTTGTCAGTGATTGCGGAACTACATTTGCTTTTAATCTGAATTGTGTGATCTCGATTAAAAACAAATATCCGCAAAAAATAACGGAAAAGAAGAACACTCTGTTAAACTAGATAACATTAATAGAGCAAATGTTTATTTATTTGTCACTTTCATATAATAAAGTGGTGCGGAACATGCGTGTGCAAAGTGCTTCGGCGCAGTGCAATTACGTATTCCATTAAAATTAATAAATACAATTTTCCGTTTGTGTCACGCGTATATATGTAACTCCGCAAATCTAAATACAATTCCGTTTAAACTGCTATTTCATTGACGTGACGTACACACATGCGTATGTTATATCAAACATAAAAAAATATATCATAAACTCTGATGTGTGATATTAAATACATCACAGCGGCAAAAGCAAACCGAGACGAAATTAACATACGGTAAGCTGCGTACGATATATATATATATATATTTAAAATCTGCAAGAAAAATTCAAAAGTGCATTTCCGTGTTTCTCGGAAGAAGAGGAAGTTTATATTATACACACGTTTGGAGAATATAAAAAGTTTGCTATAAAAAAAAGCGCATGTTGCGGCAATGGTTACTTTGCCGGGCCGACATATCGGTGAGCCGCTGCAATTTAGATCGGCTCAGCATTTTTACAAGTATCATAAATGAAGAGTCCATAAATTGTCGACGATCGATCTCGCCGAAGGTTATCTCGTTGCGATTTTATATAAACGTAACTGTTCGCGCGCTCGTATTTATGAGACCACATTTATGCCGCCGCACTTGGTATTTTCGCGGGTTAATTCGGTCATAAATATACCTAGATGCCTTTACACAGCGATAATCGCGCTCCCCTTGTGTGTACATATGTGTTTGTTGTGTGCATGTTATACACATATGTGTCAAGCGCATGTGTGCAGGTTTACGGGATATATCTGCGCCAATGAACACGCAAGCCGGCATTGTTCTCTACAAATACTGTATATAGATATAAAACGCGCATACGTACACAAGGCAAAGGTTTTTATTTCCTTTTACCCCCATTTCCGTAATTAGATTCTTTTTAAGGATTTTTCAAGAAAAGTGAGGTAACAACAAGATGTATTTTCTAACTAGAGTTAATGTTATTGTTAGAGCAAAAGAATTAATTCAGTTTTTCTCTCAGAATCTATATTTTTACGTAAACTTTCTGATTTTATTAAATTTTCAATCTTTTCTATAAGGGAGAATCGCACACACATAATCTCCTGCTTTCCGAAAACATGCACTTATTTAATTGATATTGCATAACAAAGACAAGTCTTTGTTTTTGAAATAATTTCTGTACTTAAGTAGTTATGTACTCAAGAAGCAATTGGATTAGAAAACGATGAAAGCCAATTTTGTGTGTTACGAGAATTACGAGACTCGTGGACTAGATTCTCAAAGCTACGCATGTAATGCGCGTAATGGTGCGTTAGCGAGCTGCGCTAACATAAATGGTAAGCGTGGGATTACGATATGCAGGTTTGTATTTACGCTAATATTAACACTAGTATCCATTCATCCCAATAAGCGCAGTTAATGCACTTTGAGACTCGCGAAAATCTGTACTGGATAATAGATGGATACGTCGACTCGGGGCGTTGTAATGTTTGCGCGTCAAATAATCCGCTGATTTAATCATGAATTTGCATTCACCTGCTTAATAGACGTATTGCAATTGTTGATTCGTGATAATAGCGCAGAAATTGGTGGTAGTAATATAACTTCGCTTCAAGTAACCTGATTCTGAAGTAAGCGCCGCGGCAGAAAGTTCACGCACTATGTAAAATGCGTTATGCGTTTTAAGGAGAATAAGAAAGTAGCAACTTTTATTTAAAGCAAATTATTATTCACAAACCTGACTTCTGTAAAAGAAATCATTTTTGATATGTAAGAAATCCACTTTACACTATGTGTATAATTATGAATTATATATGTTTTCTTAAAGATAAATTCAACAATAACATTTGCGATTGTTGAACATTGAAGCTTGAAGCAACATTGATAATTGCTTTTCAAATCCGACGACTATGCTTTGGGGAAACGACAATCTTCGTGAGAAATCTCGCGGTATTAGCGGGAGAATTTTCGTTCAGCGGTGGTAAGATGACGGAAATTAAGTCGCGGGAAGGGAATTATGCAAATTGCGGATCATCGGCGAGGCAAGCCAATGTGGTATTATCGTTTCGAACAAGCCAACCACAGTCGGCCGTTGATCCGCAATATTTGAAATTGAAATAGAACACCGTTCCGCGCATTTAATCGATGCGACTGAAACGGCCGATTCTTGATTATCGTATTCCAGCCTAATCTGTTTCGAGGTTCGTGTGTTAACTCTGTCTCCGTTTGAAAAATAAATAATTCTTCCTTAATAACATTTATTTCTACGTCTATGTGACTTCTTCGTTCAAAGTTGTTCCAAAAAATATGTGTATAAAGGTTTGTAAGATTCCTCCTGAGATATCCTCTGGATTGAGTAACATAGGGCATAAACCCTAAGATAGCGCAGTTTACTGTGGTGCTTTTTTTGCGCGTTACATTATAGTTGCGAACTAGTGAAATCAAGAGAGTTACCTCGTTTCGTATTTACTCTCGACTGCAGCAAACAATCAATAGCTGGCGACGAAACGGAGGGAACGCGTGCTTTTCATAGAGGTGTTTACAAGTAATTACTAAACCATCACGTGCCAACCGCAGTCGTTGCATTGTTGGCTTAGTTCACGAACGAGCGGCACTGGTCTTCGTGTGTTTTTTTGTTATGTTTTTATTTCCCTTTGCACAGTGCGCGCATAACGTTTTTCGCACGATTTTAATACGAGCAAAGTCTCGCGGAAACTTTGTTCGCGAGAGTTTTGTGCAATTCGAGAAACCTCAGACACAACTACACGTATTATTTGAGGTGTTTTATTACTCAATAACTGATTCCGAGTTCAAGATGCATGTAAGAGCGGCTCTGCGCGCGCGCTGAGTTATAAATCAACAGCGATTTTGATTCGCCACAAATATCTCATAAATCAAAAAGATTTTAACTCGATCGCGCGAATAACAGAGAACACAGAACATTAATATACGTATCACTCTCGTTGCGTATCAAGCATTTGTTCTATTTCGCTCGGCAGCTTTCTCCGTGCACGAGCACGAGGAATCGATAATACGTTGAAATTTCTCCAATGCCGAAATGTTGCCAAACAGCTTTCGTGCTGTTTTCCGATCGATAATAGGTATATAAAGGCTTAATGCGCGCGGGAGAAGAGGGAAAGCAAAATCTGGCAAATGGAATCAGAATTAGGAAAGTAATCTTTTATTTACCAGTCGAGCAACGTGTGAATGTAAACATTTTTACATTGTTGTTCCCGCAACAAGAAGCCACGCTACGGAGCGAATTTTTAATCGTATAAAAAAACTTTATTCCGAAGAGTCCGGGTTATAAATCCGGGATAGTAGAAAGTATTTTTCAGTAGTGACAAGTCACCCTGTACGTAACCGGCTTAAATGGGAATTTTTCAGAGCGCAGGAGCGGATTTGCGATTCGGTGGGAAAGTTACCGATCCGTTCTTTTTACGCGCACGGATTTTTAGAGAACGAACGTCCACACTAACGCGCAACAGAACGGATACTTCCGGAAAATCGGCAAGATATCGAAACCAAGATCAAGTAAACAAGCTGCTATTGAGCGACGGGTAGAAAAAATTAGCAAAGTTGCGCAAAGATTTAATTCAAATAAAGCGAAGACAATAAAGACACGAACTTCTTCTTCCTATCATCTCTGCCGATTTCTTAACGGTTTACTTTCTTTTTTTTTTAAGCGGAAAAGAAAGAAAGCGAAGAATGAAATCCTAAAAACTTTCTTAATGGAAAAGTGAAAAAATGAGAAGAGTCGCACAAGAGCATTAAAAAGATCCGAGTATGCACAAAGAGCCGGTGGCGCCGGGAAGATAATTATGTAAAATAACTAAAACCGACTAGACAAAAGAAAAATGAAAATTTATTTAAGTATGAATATGAGTAATAACAAAAAAAAAAAAAAAGAAATAAATACAAGATACAAATATCCTATTGTATCCAAACTATCAAAAGCCCAATGTATTAACGAGACGTTTCGATTGGCGTTTCACAAGATAGAAATAACGGATTATATCAAAGGGACGAGTTGGTGTAATTTCGTTTCTAATTTACGGAACGAGACACAAAGGGCGCAAGCAATTTCGCAGCGGACGGACGGAACTCCGTCATTTCTTTTCCGTTTGCAGGGAACGAACACCTGCAAACGCCTATGCGGGCGAATTCCCGCGAGGATGAACAGCGGGATATCGAAATCAAATCAGCGCCGAGTAGACAAGACGCAAGGCGAGCACGTAGAGACCGATGCCACGAGGAAGAGAAGTCCTGCACAGTAGTCCTGTGCGAGTCGTGCACATCGACGGCTAACTTCGTGACGGGGGGAAGAGGTTTCGCCGCCTCGAATCTCTCGATTGTATTATGAGAACTCGCTCGTTTCTCCCTCCATTTCTCCCCGCTTGCCCTTCTAATGGCGACTACCCCGCGCGGAATTTCGCCCTTTACTCCCGTCCCTACGCTCCGCCATCACGCCCGGGCTGCTTCTCCGCATCTGGACCAATTATGCGGACAGCGATGTACGTGGAGCTCTCGATTCGCTGCGATGGCTCGCGCGTCTCGACATAAGCGAGTTCACCTGGGGAATTCCGGAATCGATGAAATTAACGCGGACCGATCTCGTTGAATGCCGGCTCTTTAGGACTTCGACCGCCGTTCATAATTGAAATCCCGTATGGTTCATATGTAGTTTCTACATTTTATTGTTGTGCATGTGTTCGTATTTAAACTTTCGTACGTTCAAACTGATAATTATATTTCGATGCGAGCGTATCTTCATGTGTTTTTATACCAATTGCACTTCTTTTGATTTAAATCATGTCACGAGATATACATAATTTGTATGGAATGCTAATTTTTCGATTTTGCTCGACGATTTTCTGTGTTGCGTCTTTTGATTCAGATTTCACATTTTCTCCGTCGATTAATGGAATCTGTGAAATCGTCGTTCTTTTTTTCTCTTTTGGTGGAAAAAGTTTAATCGCGCCAGACTCACATCGGCGAAATTAGCGGAGGTCTCACAAAGTTTCCGAAGCGAGTTTTCTTCACAGCGCCCGTGCCATAACCGCCGTTCGCAATTTTTCGCTAAATTTGTCTCGACTATTCCGGCGAATCGCCGAATAGTCCTTTCTCTCGCGCCGCGTAATTTCTGAGAGACAAATCTCAAAATTACCTTCCCGGCACAAATCAACGCCTTTTGTGAAGCGAATAATCTTTCGACTGGTTGACTGAACGCACGAATTCACAAGTATACGACGGTATAATTAACTTTTTGATGTACTTTCGAAGTTAAAGTGAACCTACATGCTCGCGTGACACGTGATTTTTCTGTTGCACATAGAATTTTATACTCTACGTGTATTAATTGCAGAACAAGATCAAATAAGTAGACGTCACCCAATCGAATTATATTACGTGCATAATTTTTACAGATAACTTTTTCTAACTTGATTTTTACGTATAGCAAAACTTGAATTGGATCTCTCGGCGAGTTAACTTTCTCAGTACGGTAAAAAATTAATATCGTAACGAGAGCGTCGAATTTTTTAGAGCGGTTCGTTCGTTCGGCGCAGTAAAAGGCGCCAGTTTCGATCGGTAACTTTGTAAAGGTAATCTACTGGGTTTTAGTGCCGTGTAATAAAATCGTCGCGGACCGTTCCGTTTCGCGCGCGGCAGCGCAATTTCGCGCGTCGGATGGATCCCTCAGAGGGAGAAATTCCGGGGCTCTCGCCGTTCGGTAATGCAGCTCGCGTTGCATCACAACCGGATGTAAAGCTCGTCCGAGAGTACGGGATCGTTCGTTCAACGGCGATTGCGAGACCATCGAGTGCCGAATATGTTTGCAAGCGATCACAAGAGAGAGTTTTTTTTTCCGATCACGTTCGAATCTAGCTGTATGGCTTCGGGCGCGCGCGAATGACATAAAATGACACAGTTTTCCAAATCTCTGTGATATTGCCTTTAATCTGAAAATTTATACGCTTCACCCGACATCTATCTATAAACTCAACATCTTATCTATATCTTGTAATAAGTTATCTTTTTTTAAATGTAATTTTAGTGTCTAGAAAAAAAGACGAAAAATTAAGTCAATTTTACAGTATCTGTGAAAATTCTTTTTCTCGTGAAAAAGAAATGAAAGCAAAGCAGATACAAAAGGAAGGAGTTCCGCGCCGCAATCTAGTCACATTATACGCCGGAGGTATAATTAATTCCATTCTAGAATTATTTTACGAGATTCCTGAAAAATGTTATTACGCCGGTATGGCCACGGTAGCTTCTTGAAGTTTTCACGAAAACATCTCGTTCCGGACGGAATATGTAGGGCACGTGGCCCGGGCAGCGTTATATCTTAGCTGCGGATAAAGCTTTAATTAAACAAAAGGTAATTTACTTAAGTGAGTGCTGCGCTTTTCGAGGCGCGCATACATTCCGGGACAAATTTTGTCGCGCGGTTTCTTTGTAGCCCGAAAACGCGTGCTAGTACTCGGAGATCTGGTAATAAAATGAAAATTTTATTCCATTTACACATTTCCCGTCGCGTTCGCCATTATTTCATCTCTGCGTAAGAATATTCATGAGAGGGTCCTCACTTCGCGGCTTCGTCTTCCTCCGATTAAAGAATAATGTTTTGAGCATTGAAACGCTAATCTGATCATGAAAAAAGTTTTTTGTTCTTCAACAACGTTCCTTTTTACGCGCTTTCACTCGAATACATATATTCTCTTTTTTTTTTTTTTTTTTTTTTTTTTTTCGATTTTCTATCAACCTCGTCAGCAACAGCGAGCGAAAGTAAGCAATATTTTACGACGGGAGAGAAAGTAAGGCAATATATTCCGCATGAATATATTTTGTTGACTGACCGCAGCGATACGTCAGCCCGGAGTTTCAAGCGCCGTGAAAGCCTCGAGGCGCTTCTGATATCGGAAGTATTTCGAATACTTGGTGGATATTGGATACCCAAAAGATGTATACAACGCTTCGAATTACAAGTAGCTTCGGGATTTCGAGACGCATCTCGCTATGCTCTTCGTATGCATTACCATTGAAATACCACGGCGAGTCGAGTCCGCATCGTGAATACATTCGCCTTTTATCTTTAAATTCCCTCGCTTTTATATATCACGCAAGCCGAATCCATATTGTAACAGTTCCGCCGCGATAATTAGATCGTTAAACCGGTCCCGGTGAAGATGAATAGCACAATTTGTCTCCCGTGAAAACTTTGGAACCTGGAAAGAAGCGTATCCTCTACCGTATTTGCCGCGGGCCAAACTCGAGCCGAGGTGTCGTTAAAAGTGGCTCGGAGTAACGCCCTCGTAATACTTAACAAGAGGGTTAAACGTTGGCTACGCTTGCGGCGGTCGTGACGCATAGTGCACCGATGCACCGGCGAGATGCGGTATGCGGGATCAGCAGGAAGTGCCTGGCGAAGTGCCTCGATATGAGCGAGAGAGGTAAGAGACGGGGGGAACTCGAGTACCGCCACGTCTCGAGGGTGGAAGTAGCGGTGGTGACGATGACGACGACTGTAGTGACGGCAGAGACGCTGCGGTGGCATCGACGGTGCTTATAGACTCCGACCCGGATGCCTTAGAAATTGATAAGGTGTGTAGATTAGAGGATCAACGAGAAGACATTTACTAAAGGCCAATATTCGATTTTGCGCGGAGGATTCTGCGCACGTTTTACTCGCCGACGCGAATGTACAGGGTGTCTGAAATTTTTTGACACAGCACAGAATCCGACCGCTTTCCACGCGTCTATTGACGATTATATATTAAGTAATATCTTAATAACTATTGCAAATTTTGCAAAATCACACATGACACTTTTCTGTTCAGATTGATTAAATTTAATTTATCTTTACACTTCGACTGTGTCAAAAAGTTTCAGTCACTCTGTATGTATATGCACGCCATCGTAATAATACACTATCGCAAGTTGTTTCGAGCGGTGTTTCTTTAAGATAACGCGTGCACGAGCGCGTCGTTGTCGATCGCATCTCGACGACTCAGATGCGAGAAAAGAAAGAGCGTCGTTGTATCGAAGTCGTTGCACGAGAAAATATCCATCGACATACGCTATCCATTTAGGCGTCATCGAAAAAGTTTGCAGTCGCGGTAGATCTTTTTCTTCCAGAGCATAACCGGAAGAACGCGACGACACACAAAGGCCACAGAAGTTGAATAAAATCGGAATGACAAAAGCCAGATCGACGACTATGTCATTTGGCTTTTGTAGATATGTCTTTGTAGATATGCGTGTCCCGCGAAATATGCTCGTTTCTCTAAAAGGAAGCGACGCGGAAGTTCGAATATAAAGTCGCGGACTACATTGTTGACTTTTATCTATTCTCATTCCACACGGTCTCTTGTAATGCCAACGATTTGCCTCCACGGCGCGCGCTTTGCGTGCGTTTTCCCCGCATTCATAACACACCATCGTAACCTGCGATTATCCCGCGCGATCTCACACACATCCTCACAGTTAATCCTGCGGAGCCAACGCCGCGGACAACGCCGCATACTTTTTATATTCCGCCGGTAAGCCAAGCTTATCTGTCTACACGATATACGATTAATTTGCTCTAAAGTAGGAACATAAATCAAGATAAATGAATGTTGCTAGAGAAGAAGTAATAATCACCAAGAGAAGAGTGTAAGTCCGACGCGCAAAGAAGAGTTAGATGCAGATTTGCGCCCAACTTGATTAAAATTTTTTTCCTCGGGAAAAGAACAACGCGTCGATTATAAATACCACTCTTGTCTCTATCTCTCTTTCTTTCTCTTTCCGGAATAATTGTTGAACACGCGCGGTCTCGGAGTGGTGGAGAGTGCAGTTCAAAATAATTAAAATAATTCGTTTCCGCTGAAGATGATTTTTCTCTCCAGCTCAATTCGCTTCCGTGCTGCAAGCGCGACTTCCCCCTTTGTTCTCTCATTAAACCAGCAATTATTATAATAGTTGTAATTTCCCTTCGTAATAGCGGAAAATTTCGTGGATCTTGGAAATAGAAATTTCATGGATTGGTACACGACTGTCAGAATGAAACTATCCGATCTTGAATGAGTTCGCGCGTAAAATGAAAATTGAAGAGAGAAAGGGGAAAAGTGATATAATAGTGTATGTGTTGAACAAAGTGAGGAAATAATTATTGCGCTTAGGCACTGCTATTGTCTCGTTGCATAATGATTCTACTCTCTGAATTTCGAAAATTTATTTTCCGTGCATGTCCCTCTTCCTCGAGTATTTTAATTTTCAAACGAGGGAAGAAAGAGAAATGCTAATGAAGAAAGAGAGAGAAAGAGAAAATAAAATAAAAATATACATATAAAATATGAGAAAATCATAATTAAAATTATTAAATTTCATTTAGAAGTAGATTCATCGCGACATTTTTGCACAAATTAATTTTCGGCAAAGCATTCTATATATATATATATTCACTTGCAAGTTTTCAACGAAGATTTCTTTGCTCGAAGATAAAATTACTAGAAAATGTGTGGATTCAAAAAGAAAATAACACCAGTTTCTCTATTGTTACTTATATTTACTCCCGAGAACTGTATATAACAGACGTTGCTCGTTTATTACGTAATCTAATTATCTTGAATACGCGATCTGCGTAACAAAGGTGGGCAAATGTTAAACAGCCGCAGAAAAGAAAGCGGGAGAAATTATGTTTAGCAAAAGATTTCTTTGCAGTAAGCAATCGGTTTGTTTTTACATAACACAAAATCCCATTAACCAGCTTATCCGATTCGAATACGTTTAGTGATGTTAATTCTCGCATTTGCATACGCAGTGCAGGAAGTGTAGCGAAAGACGTCTAGCGAAACAGACGGGTAGTAAATTAGAACAAAATCCAAAACGAGAAAATGCGCGATAAATTAATTAATCAAAGAAATTAGCGAATGTTCTTCTTCTTTTTTTATTTCGATTATTTTACTTCCACAAGTTTGCTCATCCAAAATATAATTCGTTCAAAGTCATTTTCCTATTTCCTGACATTGATCAAACATCTGTGCTCAAATATTGCGAGGATAACTTTGACGCAATATTATCACAATGTACGCAATCATACGCGCAAATGATGGGGAACTGACTGTGTCAGTGTAACTTCACACGGCGTTGAACGCCGCAAGCTCACACGTGTGATAACTGTTTGGTGTGGGCGCGTGACTTTGACAATCGTTTGCGGCTCGGACTTTAGTTTATTGTCACCGACAGATTATTCGATATATAATGTGCGACAAATCGTTGTTTGTTCATACCAGATTTAAATGCGAATCAATCATATCTCTCTAACTGTGACTACGTACTGTCTTCCGCACTGCGTTACGCACACAAGAGACTTTGTGTGCAAAAGTGTTTTTTTTCCGAGAATAAAAAAAAAGCCAATTATTATGCGTCAAATTCGAAATGTAGTCAGTCGCGCTCGCAAATTAGAGAAGAACAGAAATGTGTGTCGGACGCGTAAGTCCATTATAATCCGGATTAATCCGGATTAAAATTTACTAGAGTTAACACGGTGGTTAGGATTTACCAGGGGAAGAAGAAGGGGAAAAGAGGGAAACGTAACACTCGAAATTCCATTAATTACATGACATCTTCCGTAAGAAATTACATGTGCATTAAAGCTGTCTCGGTATGAGCTTTTTAATTTACTCGTGACTCGTCACAAATAACGCTGGTAAACGCTACTCTCGTCGCTAACAAGCGCACGAGAAGTCGAATTATCTCTCAGTATGTACGAATTTCTTTACTAACTGGCGGTGGTAATGAAATTGTGAGCTTCTGCTATTTTACCTATTATTATAAATGTGTCTTGTTCTACATGTAACAATATTTAACGCGGTCTAATTATCGTCATATCGCAGAAAAGAAATTCAGTTATTCCGACGAAAGAAAAACTCGTATCGATTTTATGTTAATCTCTCTCGCGCTCTCATGTAAATCAAATTTACTTACATAGCGCGCGAGAGAGAGAGATTCTGTATCGTTGCCATGCATTCGGCGCGATCGATATTGAAATTATACTAAACGGAATAAGCGATGCATACTAAAAGCATGTTCAATGACTCAACGTGCCCGAATAGATCGACGGCGGATCGATGACCGTGTTTGCAGCTACGAAATTTTTTCTCGCGCAAGTGCGCCAAACGAAAATCCGATCGCTGATCTGTCGATGTCGCTTCGGCAGTGTAATTAAAGAATTTTGCGCAATATAACGCAGGTCGATTTAACTGGTTCTGCTTTAAGTAATTAACTTTCGCATCGATGAAAATTATCCATATAAAAAATTGATCGAACAAATGCGATTCCATAAAGGATACATTATCGCGTGTCATTATGTGCGTTAAGAAAAATTAAATTTACATAAAAATTTATTTGTTGAAAAACGGTTATTAGTTTTTTAAAAAAGAACCAAGTTATAGTATTTGAAACTTTACTATATACTCTTGATAGTATTTCTTATAAGTATGTACATTGCATGCAGATCCTAAAAAAAATTGGCGTTTTCTCGCGTTTTCAATGACTATATCTATGACATCGCTTTTATCGATCATACATTATCATTTTTTTGATAAAAAAAATCTTAACCGCGATAATAATAATAGCGTGCGATTTTTCTTTTATCACGCACATTTATCACATCTAATTATTTGATACGTGCGTGCTATCAGCAAATTCCGCACGTTTGCATTTGGAAAAGTTATCCGCTCGAACAAATTCATGAATTGTTTTCCATACGGCGTGATTCGCTCATCAATTTCTGTTAATAATTGACGTTTTAATTCTGCAAGTGGCGCTTTTACGCAAAAATCATTAAACACGCACATATTTTTCACGCAATAATTCTTGAAAGACATTTATTACACCTTGTAGACTTTTAAAATAAGACGAGAAATTTAGCCTTTTGATGTCGAGCACGGCTTTAATCACACTTTGAGATGTACAAAGTTAAAAGTATCATAAAAAGAAAAATTAAAGTATTATTTTATCTAATTGTTGGTTTATAACTCTTTTTTATTTCCACGCAAAGTTTGCACAGAACTGGAATTAAAAAAGAACAAGTACATATAAAATTTTATTCGCGAATGTAGTACGTACAAGTCGATTGAAACGAGCGCAAACGCCATTATGTTCGCATAAAACATTCAATACCTATGAAAATAAAAATCGCGCAATAAAAATTTTTATTCTGCGAATGAAGGTACAAATACGAAAGATTTAACAAGCGCATATAATTTATTCTAGCTGCAAATAAATCGAACGCAAAAAAGAAATTATTATCTTCTCAGTTTTTAAACAAACATTCGAGTACTTTTTTCTGATAAAATTTGCGCGCATGTATTTAAAATGCTGCTCCATACTGGAAATTGCGAGCACATACTGCATAGTGATTCTCAACTATAAATTCGTAAACTACTCTACCAATGCCACCAATAGTATAGTTGTATCAGAAAAATGTTTTACAAATCTTTTTAAATTCTATAAATGTCTAATTTACTAAGAAAAGAAAACACAGCTCAAATATCTCAGAAACAAATTAATTTTGAAAGTTTGTAGTGTGTGTACATGTGTACATAAGTGGGACTAGTACACTAATAGTATTTTAATCAAAACCAGTTGAGAATTGTTGAAGCAGAGAATGACTAGTATGCTATGTTGAGTCACCTAGTATGCATAAGTTATACATGTACGTATAACTCCTCTTTCCTCCAAATATAGTAGTTGTGGTTAGGCAGTAAAACGGTTTATTATATCTCTGATATTGCGACTCGCATGCAACAAAGACGTCGACGCATTAATTACGCTTGCATTAATGTAAAACACGCGCGCTGCATTGTTTCGACGATTCCGGAGTACGCCCGTTGAAATATGCTTGTTTAACGACTCGGCGATGCCGTAAATTTCCGATTGCCAAGCATAAGCCCGTGCGCGGGCAGATTTGAAACAAAATATACCAAATTGCGATAAAGTATCTTTACGATGCAGTTACGAATTTGAAAAGATTTTTTTATCCAAATTGTTTTATCATTAATCAATAATTACGGCAAGCGTGCGATGAGCAATTTAATCGGAAACCTCGGGGAAATTATTATAGAACAAGATAGTCCAATAAGAACAAATATCGGGGTATCTGTAACCATGAGTGATCGTCATTTTCTCAGCTGTCAGATGGTTTAGTGAGAGACGGGAATATATACACGTGGTCCAGAGGTTTTTTCATGGTCGACTGTAATTCGCGTTCGATCGTCTACCGGGCCACCAGCAGAGAACTCGCCTTTCAAGCGGCCTGCACGTTCTGCCTTTCATCTTCGCGAATCTTCCTTCTGCTGGATATTACACTTTTTCGTGGACCTGGCTAGAAAATGCGGCGCGCCGTCGGCGATATCCGACTATTTTTATATGTTATCAGACAGTATAAAGTGGACGGAAAAATGTTAGCAAAAAACACCAACTATGCCGGATAATAAGCCAACAATGTAGCTCGTATGACTTATATGTATCCTTCATTAAATCACTTGCTTTTTTCAATAAGTAGATTTTTTTACTATTTTTTTCAAAATATAATACCGCACGTGAATTCTTTGTTAATAAAAATCTTCTGTTTTTCTATGTATATTTTTACCTTTTTTAGTTTTAGTTTTTTTATACTATTGTATTCTCTCTGTTGAAAAAAAAATAAACAACAAACAAAAAAAAAATAAAAGTTGCTTTCAAAAATCTATAAAAAATAGATATATTAGTGATAACATGATGTATTAGTGATAAAAAAATTGATTAAAGCGAGCACAGTAGTTTGCACGTTATTGTTTGTCATTTAATTAATTAATTGCAATTAAAACTTCTCTAATTTTTCAGTCAAAGACATATCGCTTTAATTTTAATTTTCTGCAAGCACGTGTGCGAGAGAATTAAATTGTCAGTGAAGGGATGTATCATGCGTGAAAGAGTTAATGCACTGTGATAAATGCAGGCCGGATATATCGCAACAACCCCCGGATAAGTGATCGACGTATGTATAGAGATTATCTTGTCGCGTGGATCAGTTATGGCATTTCTGACGGACTTACCATTGATCACGTGCACGTTGACACTCGCTCTCTCTGCCACGGTAGGAACACAACTATAGTTTCCGGAGTCACTGGGCTTCACATGCGTGATCCTCAATCTGCCGCACACAAAAGATAATAGTTTATCGGTAAATTATACGTAGTATAGATACATTACATCGTGTTTTGTGCATGACATCCATATCTGTCACGTGTATGTTGAGGATTTTTAAATCAAAGAGTGACAGCAACATAAATATCAAACTGAAAACTTTCTGCATAAACAATATAGATGACAAAACGCGTCAATGTTTTTAAAAAAAAGTTTTAAAAACGGCAACGATTTAACAAGATAGCGTGTTATCGCTTTAACGAGATTTGGCTTAATTAAATATTGTTAGCAGCATGTAATTTCATTAAGTCAGTAGAAAGTACAGGAGGATCGTATAAAATAACTAATGACGCAACTAACAATAAAGTATCGTTAATTCAGAGATAATTATCCGAGCGATGTTATTAGCAGCAGCGGTCCAATTACACATTTTCCTCTCCGCGTAATGCACACATCATACATACTTTTGTCGAAGATATTCGTGATATCCATCCATGGTAAATTGCATCGTGCTACATAATCTATAATACGATTTTAAGATATCTCTATTAATCCATTTATGTGCGATTTATGATGCAAAATAGTAACAAAAAAATATACGCAGCAACATTGTTCGTATTTTAAAAAACTATACTCGAAACTACGTAATAATCAATTACTACTAAAAAATATTGCTAAAAACTAAAATTATAATTTCTAATTTTATTACTGAAAGCTTTTATGATTTTTGCTCCTCTATTGGTCGCAAACAACGATCGAGCCGATTTCAACTTTTACGCTCATAGTCGGTTTTTTTCACTCTCATAGAGTTTACATTGTATTCCAACCTTAGCCAGCTATGATAATCGAAGACCAGAGTATTTTTTTTCATTCTTTTCCTATTCTATTTATTCGACATGTTCGTTACCGTTATGAACTATAGCAAATCGTGTCGAATGAACCAATAGAAATCGGAAAAGGTTCAGATTTCCGCAACGTATCGCATGTATGAAAGTTTTTACAGATGCAGTGAGAGCGCAAAATTTCTCAAATGTTAGGTATTAAATTGTTCCGAACACGTAAGACACAATATGGAAAGAAAACTCCGGGCCGGACTCGATGTAAAAATGCATTAATACATTGTACGGTCGCGTTATGCTAATCGCATCGGCGGACGGATAAGCACGCAATTACGCGTAAGAGAGATAAAGTTACGCGAACACGCGAAAGTTAATCGGCGGTCGGCTAATTTAACGGCAAGCTAGCTGGAAAAGCGGCTGAAACATGCCTCGAACAATTCTATCCTGTGAGGTATTAAAAAGAGAGATCCTGCCTGCGATTGTTTGCCGATCGACACCGGAATGAAAAACTGCTCTAAAGTTTCTGACTATTTTTCAGGTTTTAAGTTCAATAATTATCTTTGTTAAACTTTCCGTACAAACATGCCACGAAAAGAGTGTGCAAAAATTCAACCCACTCTTTCTCTACATTTTCCAGTAAAAGAGAATAAAAGTTCAAGTAAAAGAGAGATAAAAGTTTTCGCAGAAGTTTTAATTAATCTCTAATAGAGTATCGATTACAAATATATTTACCGAGTAATTTATCTACGTACGTAATCTATGTTGATATATTTTTAAATGTTAATTAAAAGTAACTTTTTTCGAGATGCAAAACTGATAATACAAGATATCACGGTACAAATGTATTTTTTCAAAGAGTCTCCACTTATCTCCATTTGACTATAAAAAAAAATAAAATATATAATAATACATATATTATTTTTCATGTATTTCAACAGTTTTTTAAGCATCCTGTATATGTGCACGGACAATAAGGACATCCGTTACACGATATATAACGTCACGCGAAGAAGTTGTGAAGCTTCTCCCAATAGATTATCGATTACTCATTTACTTGCTGTATTTCAGTAGTTAGCTTCATCGCACGGTATTGTAATGCATCGCGCTCGTGGGACCAATAACGACCGCTTAAGGTTACATAACGCCGTCCTGCATGTGGTTACCGCATTCCGCGAACTGAATGCTTCACGAAATAATTATTGCGATGCTGGAGCAGCAACGACGACCTTATAGCAGTTATAGACACGAAGGAGAGACTCCGGGATAATGAAAATGTATAGCGATGTCACCGACTAAGCTCCTCCTCCTCGACAACGAGACCACTACCATCGCCCGGGAGGAAGACCGGATAATCTCGATGTGACGGAATAAAACGATATCCGGTTACACACTACATTATCGAGACCTCGGGCAATTTATGTGCGCGAAAGTTTCAGTCTTGAAAATCGGGGCTCGTAGATTAGCTCACGCGAAATTTGGATATTCTCTCGTTCTTTTTATGGAAATAATATACTGTTCTGAAATATTATACAGAAAAATTTCTACAGATATTAAATGTTGTGTTTTACTTTTAGAAATGAGACAAATTTCGAGTAATTTAGAAAGGAACAAGCAACATATGTCGTTAAATAAATGACGACATTTCGACCGTGACCGCGGTACTTTCGAGAGTAATCCTGCCGGATTTACTGTAAGCGGATGTGCGCACGAGACGGAAGTCGCGGGCCGGTAGCCGCCGCGACAATTAATTCGCTTCTTGAGCCGCGGCGTCGTAAATTTGTCGGCGACGCTGCAGTGTAACAGCGTCATCGTGACAATCGTCAATCACGTCCAAAAACGGACACGCGGCGAGCACAACGGCGGCGCAATATTCGAGCCGACACAAACAGCCCGACTAAACAGTCAGGTCGCCCGAAATGCAGGGTATGTCCGATGCGTCTTCACGGTGCGCGGACCACGTGACAAAGGACCCCGTTGTCTCGACCATGCGCCGGACAATTAGAATAATCAGACGTCACACAACGTCACTATAGAATAGCATTGAATGTAACTTTCAATCCGAGAATCAAGATGGCTTTTTTAAATCCTCGATTTTTACGCAATTAAAACGTGACTTTCCAAATATTTCTTCATATTTTAAGCTAATTTTTAATAAGCAGTTAACTAAAATTTTCTATCATCGTTAGCGAAAGATGTTTCGGCAGTGTGTATATTACTCGCCTTTTTCAAAGCGATCCCGCAGTGCCGCGCGGGTATCTGGAAATAAATTAATTTGAGCGCGGAATCAGTTTTTCAAAGAGCCACACGACGACGTGTAGGACCGGCGGGACAACCACCCAGCGCGCCATTATTTCTCATTATTTCCCCTGGGCGCGGGAGGGGATAAGCGGAGGACCATTTATTTATTTCACCGGCGGCTCGAAAAAGATATGGTACAATGTGTGCGATGAAATATTGTACACGCGACGGACGATTCCACAAAGAAATGTGCAAGAAAAAAATATCCCAGCGAAAAGCCGAAGACAGCTAAAATCAATCGCGTTTTCTGAATACGCTCGGATTGTGATGTGTAAAGTCAAAAAAAAGAAATTAATTTTTTTTTATTCATTAATACTTATATCAATAACCGTTCATTTCTCAACTGCTCGTCGATATATTTTACTCGGGTTCGGCGTAAATGTGTCACGCTGAGTCTTTCAATTTTACAAAATTGCGGTATGCTTGTGTCGCTTAAGGTAAAAACGCACTCGGTCGCGCTGCAGAATCCAATTTATAAAATGCGTTGAAGGGATGCGACGAAAATTGAAATATTTAAACTGCGTTAAAATGTGACCGCCGGAAAAACATAGTGTGCGCGCGCGATCTTTATTTTTTATTTAGTTGTACGTACTTGCCCGACTGGAGTCGATGTAAAAAATTAAATAGCACTTCGTAACAATATCACCCGCGTGTACTCGTTTACGGGGGTTTCACTCCGTGCGGAAATGATGACTCTGGATGTGCGACAAGCGTGACGAGTTTTTTTTCTATTTTGTTCGCAGCGCGGAAACGAGTTTTGCGTATAAGTCAGGGAAGTTTTTGATATTTAAAAAATAAAATAATACGCATCGTCGCTCGAGATTGCGAACGAAGTTTATTCCTGTGTAAGCGAAAAAAAACTCGATCACGATTTTTATTAACTTGTTTTATTCGTGTTAAAACTGATTAGTGAAAAATAACGAATTTTATATCTAGGTAAAACTTTAACTACTTATAGATATAACGTTTAATTATTTTCTTCATGTACCTCGATGCGAGGGCGTCGCTCCATTCCGTCTCGACATTTATGCGGGGCTCGGTTTCGATGTCATTTTCTGATCGCGGTGACGTTACCACCGCTTGATTACCCCGGTACCAGGCCACCGTTCCCAGGTCATGAGGACCTTGTGACATAAGACACGTCAACGTCAAAAGACTTCCGGTCTTTACATAAATTTCCGTCGGGCCGAGTATTCTAGCTCGCGCTTCTGAAACAGAAAACGATATTGCGATTAGTATAAGATTATAAAAATAAATGTACGTAATATTAATATTTGTTGTTCTTTACTTAAAATACGGATTCAAAGGTTTTATGTATAAATAAATTATTATTTATATAAATAAATAACGCTACGTATATGCGTGTGCAATTTCAATTCGTGCTAGATACGTAATGCGCGATTATGCCTCGCGCTAACCCCCGTATAAACTGTCGCAAATTGTTCCGAGAAATTTTGCGCCGCAAAGAGCAAATGCGATTTCACAGAACGCGAGTAAACGCAAACATAAAGCAGGAAAGCGTGAGGGAGAAATAAATCGGCGAGAGACAGTTTTTAATCGGTGTGCGCTCGTTTACGCGAGTTTACACGTGTTGCGTCGAACTGCTCGATAAAGCTATATCACGATGTAATAAAAGGTGCGTGATTAAGCTCAAAAAAATTGATGGCCAGCCACCGATATAGTGCGTTATTGCTGTTGCAGCGGTGTTCGATTAAAAGCATCGATAATTGATAAAATACGACCGATTACCTACGAGCGATTTTGTAATAGTCACGTCTGATATGACAGAGAGAGAAAACGTTTATATTTTGCACGCGTGTGCGATACGATGTATTTTGTATACTTATAATAGCGGCATGTGTGAAGAATTTTTATCTAATTATATGAGCGAGCCTTACTATTTTAAAATTTATATATATTTTTTTGTAACACTCGCGCGCGTACATATCAACAAAATATTACTTTAAAATATTTATAGCGTGTTGAAATTTACACAACATATCTAGTCCTTTCATCATTTTTTTTATCCAGCGACTATTTCGAAAGATACATCAATGCAGCCTTTTTACACAAAGAGATACTGAAAAATGAGAAAGCTGCATCTCGATAATGCTCGATCGATAAGTCACACCACAACTGCCCACCTTTCACTCGATGGATTCTTCTCGTCACGGTTCGAGCTTGATATCACATTGCGATGACCGGGCGCATTCTTGCCGAGCTGTCATCCCGAGCCGCGTCTCGATTCTATCGTGAGGGGCACAAAATGGAAGTGTCGAAGAAGACGCATAGCCCAGTCTTGTGAAAAGATAAAGAGTATTCACAAGACAAAGCGTTAGTTTTGTGAAGAACGACTAACTATGCAACGTTATTGATTTTGAAGTACCAATGTTAAATTACATTTCTTGACTCAACTACTTTGTTTTTAATAAATTTTTAATAAATTAAATGTATAAACATTGTTTTAAATAAAATTATTTATAGGTACAAGTGGTAGTAGACACATACAATGAATTCAGAAATTTGTCAATCATCAAAAATTTCCTGGAACGTGATCGTTCGAGGAAATTTGCACAGCCTTCCATATGACATCATCGACATCATACCTCGCGAGTGCCGTTGACGTTTCGAATACGATGTCGAGACTAGAAGAGCCGGAAAATTTTCACAATTTTTTAGCATTGACACGATCAAAAAAGAAAATTGTGCACCACAATTTTCCTCTCTCGTTTTAATCATAAAATGACTTTGCTTGCTAAAAAAAAAGTACAAAATAATAGTTACATAAACTAAGAGCATTAAACAAATCCGTTTTCAAAAAATTATGTGATCATGTAAAACATTTATCTTAACAAGATCTTTTATCCAATAATCGTATTATTTAAAGCAAAACAGCTCTATAGTGTCCACGTCTTACTGAAAATCTCTTACGAAGGTCCGGTCAAGATCGACGTTTGTGATGCAAAAGATGCGCTGACCGTATTCCGACAAGTCGTTTTTTCTCGATCTCGAAAGGGGGCCATCAGCTTTACATTACGCTGTATTGGAGATTAGTTTCTTTGTGACTCGACGGCACATCCGTCTTTCCTTTTCTACTGTCTCCTCACATAGTGTTTGTGCTACTTTAGATCAATAATCCATGAGTAGGAAACTGAGTACATTTTGCTCGAAATCCTCAGATTATTTTCCTTGTCCGAGGTTTTCTTGCATCACGAGCAATATGATAATTTCAACAAAACAGAAATTTAAAAAATTTACAGTCGCTTTGATATGCATTTAATTGCGCTTACATTACAACTGTCAGATTCATAAGCACAGCTCGCGAACTAATGGAAGTTCAGTGTGGCAAATAATCGATTTCAGTTTGTGGAACATTACGATGATGTAGATTACACCGAATAATTCTCAGTTCAGTTACGTATCAACGTCGACCGGCGTACTTGCCGGAATAATTACTTCGCCCAACTTGCGCTCGCGTTTGCGATAGTAACAATATAGGATTAACACGCTCGTGTAAGCTTTGTATCTTTACACAACGTACACATAATTTGCTCCATGTATGTTTCTTGAAATTTAAAGAATCAAAACAAAAGCATGTAATTTTTTGTAATTCAATAAGAAAAAAATAAAATAACTTCCGGATTTTATAAAATTTGCTTACTTTTGTTTTTCTTTTATATGTGAACATATAAAAAAATGTTACTTTTTCACTTAACGTATCGCGCGATTTTATTAACAACACTTTTGCCATAACAATTTCGGACACGAGTGTGTGTTATGTATCTCGCGTCTCTTTGTTCAGAATCACGTATTTCACGATCTTCGTTGCATGTGGCTTTGTCTCTGAGTCGCTCAAGCTCGTGCTTAGCACTCACTGTAGGAGAAATTGTGTCGGGTCTGAGTGTCAGTAATAGAGAACAGATTCCAATTTACAGCGCGTAGAAACAAGGAGCCCTTAGGCGCAGCTAATCCGATGTACGGAACAGCGTACACGAATGTATCAGCCGTTTAAGCTGCTTAACGTCAAGGTGACTCGAGATGCTTCCAAGTAGGTGTAACGTGTTTTACGTACATGACACGTGTTATACAAACGTTGAATAATGAATATCGATGTGACGATATGTTACAAATCGAGTGTGTAGTATCTCTCTTCGCCAACTTATAATTCTTGGCAAAATTGTGCTTGAGACAAAGAGAAAGACAAAAAGCCGAACGAAATTGAAAGCCCGAATTAATTGTTCTATAAATTTCTCTCACAAGTTTGTGGTAAAACAATTTACTCTAAGAATTGTTGAAAATACGAACATAGTAAAACCAGGAAACACTAGTGTACGTCTAATAGTTTGACTTATCGCTTCGCGACGGTCCATGCTCGGTACATTTATTTTATTTTCCACGAAATCCTCGTTCGACGGACCAATAAACCAGCAAAGTTCCGCTCAACTGAATTGCGCGAGGTATGGATTGAGTTCTCCGGTATATCTGTCGCCTTGCAGCTCGAACTCATCTCGAACTCGGTTAAAGTCGCGCACCCAATAGGCAAGTTTTCTCGGACATTGTTAAAGTTGGAAACGCAATAAATCCAGGACGCTGATCTTTGATATAAGACGCGTTTCCCTTTTTCAATTGACAAAAATATTTCAATGACGAAAACCGTACTTGCCAACAGATTATTTAACAATTGTTTTTGCAACAGTTCCGTTCTTTGTTTCGAGATATTGCGAGATTGCAGACTAGAAATTCTTTTCCATGCACGAAAGACATAAAAATCACGAGGGTATTTTAAATTTACTTTGATCATTTTACGATTTATCGTCGCATCGACAGCAGTAAATATATCTATCGATTCGCGATTTCTCTGTTATGGCGATATGCGGAGGGTCACAAACCGGTAAATCATCGTATATACCGCCCATTTCCACGTCGTAAAATTTGGAATGCTGCCCGGATATATCCGGTTAAAGGTTAAGTCCATCTCTGGTGAATCTCGTGCCGGAAGCGCGAGAAAGATACGCGGTATCATTTACTTGGCGACGAGATCGCATTCCAGGTCCGACACGGAGCTGCGCTTTAATCGATTTCGTTCCCTCCTGTCGAAGCGCATCACATTCTTTCGGACAATAGAATGTACACTTTCACGTGACAGAAGCGAAAAAAAAGAATGACTTCTAAGATTGCGATTTTGATGACGAAAAGGAAGACCAATCTTTTGTTCGATGCGGTGTTTCGTTTTGTATGTGTGTATCATCTGATATTTCTTTTTTCTTCAATAACGTTTAAAATTCAATAACGCGATAAAATTGCTTTAAAATTTACAGTTTTGACATTCGTAACGTGTCTTGACATGGTTGAATTTTCTTTTCACTCATGAAGAACAATGTAGTCGAGAACCAGCAATCTCGCCGCGTCGATTTATCGGCCACCGCGGTAGACGCGCGTTTGTCTTCGAGATAATAAGCCGCGTAACCGTGTTTCTAAGTTTGCGCGGCCACGATTTAGCAGCGCGAGGTGAATTTATGCGGAAGTCCGGGGCGGACGTAATGCCGAAACCGCGGGAAGTGAATTATTCGACCTCGGGGAGCGCAGTAGGCGGGCGGGCGGCCAAGGAATACGAACAATCGTCGCTGATGAAAATCACCCGGACCGGTTGGGCCGGTTCGACAATGACGCGGGGAACAACTCGACAAGAGAATCCGCGGGGGAGCAGACGGCAGCAACGGCACGGCGGGCGCGACGAAAAACTCCTAGCCGACGACGTTTCATGTCGCAGTTTGAACTAACGCCTTGGAGCAGTTTGCTAACCAGGACGCAAAACGTTACGTCACTGACAACCCGGCGAGAACTTTTGGGAATTTCCGACGATGACGACGCGACCGGTCAGAACAGGGAGGGAGCAAAAAATAATCCCGAGTGCGCTTTTAACGCTTTCACCGCCGCAGGCCAATCAATATTACCGGCGCAAACTGCGCGCCGGGAAAAAGGAACTTTTATTTCTACTTAGAAGACAATTTCTATCTCCTATTTGGACGAGGAGGACGGGTAATAATTCTTCTTCAACTTCACACTTCTCGAAAATTCTTCCTTTTCTCGACGTTAATTTATCCGCGAACGATGGTGACGCAATCGAACGCTCAGACGATGGGGAATCATTTCTCATTCGGGATGCGTCGCGCGCGTAGAACAAAAGAGTTGTCGAGCGGTCCTAGCGGACAATATACGGGGTGGCGAATGGCGACCATTAGAAGCAACGAAACAGTAGGCAAATGCATTCTGGCGCGGATACACGCGCGTTGTCCGGTATAGAAAGGACGGCGACTCTGTCTCTCTCTCTCTCTCTCTCTCTCTTCTCGCTTCTCTCTCTTTCTTCTCATCAACGTTTCATCCCATTCTCCATCTCTCTCGCTTGAACAGTCGTCCGCGTATTAATTATCTCGTTATGCCGCGCGTTCCATGGCTGGCCCGTAATTTATGCGATCTATTTGGGCCGCGTTCGCACTCACCGCGTTACCATGCGGCCATAATCTACCCTCACTGCTATGCTTTCTTTGGACTTTTTATGAATTTCCCGGCATTGGAGTCGCATTAAATGATCGCTCTCCACACGAATCGATTAAACGATAAAGTAAATTATCGCTTTCAATTAGTTGTTTCTTCTTTTAGAAGTGAAAGCTGCGAATTCTAATTAAATAGCAATCGATTACATTCTATTTAATCGGCAAACACTTTCGTCACTGCCATAAACTTCGCTACGCTAAATATTCTTTTCGCGCGCGCTTAAATTAGCAATTTGACAAATATATGTATATATATTTAATGATACATTCCAATACATTCTATTTAATCGGCAAACACTTTCGTCACTGCCATAAACTTCGCTACGCTAAATATTCTTTTCGCGCGCGCTTAAATTAGCAATGCACGCGCGCTCAGCTCATTTCTAACTTTTGCAGAACGATCCCGCTCTCTTTTTCGTTCGCTTTTTTCCACTCGCTCCACCAACCTTTACCTTCTAACTCCGTAAAAGTGTCGAGACGCGGCTTCGCGCAATCAAGAAAGAGAGAGCCGTGAGTGATTCGCTAGATCGCGCCGAGACCGGCCGTTCTCGCTGGCAGTGATATACCATTTAACATCCCAATTAGGCGAGTTTACATTTTTAATTGATCGCTTAAGTTCACTCTCGTTACTCCCGTCGTCGCTGCTACCGTCGAGGCAATCAGCTACGCAAACAAACTCCGTTGAATAAAACTGTACGATGGCACATGGATGAAATTCATCGTTTGAACCTTCTCTTCCCCTTTCTTTGTTCCTTCTTGTCATCGCTTCCATGATCTCCTTTATGAAATGCTCGCAGAAAGATTATTTTAATGAATCTTTTGCGTGGATTTACTTCTTCTATGTTATAACGATCATCTTTCAACCTCATAATTACAGTCAATTAAAAAAGCTTTTTCACAAATATGAAACATCGCATTTTGTAATATAAAAATTCTGAAAAGTTACAAGTTACAAGGTGTTTCAGTAAAATATTAAATAGAATTTATAATTTGCTCGCCGTCAGTAAAGGATATTATTACAACTGTGTGATCTTTTTTCTTCCGCTGTGAACGCTCTCCCGGCAGCAAGCAGTGTGCTTAAAAGATACCTTTCAAGAGGCATTTGTCTTTCTCTTTGGACAGATCTTTTGTCAAAGTACCATTATACGTTCCTACCATTAGTGGCGATTATGCAATAGCTAAACTTATTACGCTTTCCATTAGTTCTAAGCTTTCGACTTTACCTCTCAGAAAATCGCTGGATACATGTGCAGCGAGAGGGAGAATAGAAAATGGCGGCGGAAAGAAGTGGAAAAATGGGAAGCCCGATGAAATTACGCTTGGTCACGTTGCTCCACGGAATTACGTGCCGTTCGCCGACAAGAATGATGAAAAATTGAGTAAAGCGATTGCTCAATACGCTCGGCAGTCAAAATTCCACTTCGATTTTTAGTCCTATACCAGTTGTCAGACGGACCTTTCGAGCAAGATTAAGGTCATCGGGTCGATGTGATAGAAAAATATGCGAGCGTACGGGATGATGTGAAAAAAAAAACTTTGAATAAAACATTTCCGTGATGTATCCTCATTTTTTTAAATTAGGCAAAAAGTATTGATGGGCATCTAAAATTTAATAAAAAGCTGTATTCATTAATACGAAATATATGGCTCTTTAACCGTGGCATCGTAAATGTCAAGGAAAGAGCATAAATTTTGTGGCACTAGTCGTGTGTTTGGCTGTTTTGCATGTATATACATATATATTTACCAAAACAACATTTATTATCCATCATGCCGGTGAAAATATCCATCCGTGCGCGCCAAATGACTTTGCAGCAGTCAATTTACGACTATTTGTCTCTCGTCTAAACTGACGGTCCTTCGTCACCATAAACGCTGTTATTTACTTACGTACCGAGCAATATATTTCTCGTATAGACTATAGTCGGTGTGCAGATATATATCAGAGGTATCGCTGTCGAACAAGTCGGCTCCGTCGTGTGCTAGATTCGTTAAATAAAAAAATAGTAAAACGAAGGAAGGCAAGAGCGGAGTGTGTTACATTCGCATCGGGTGCTCTTGTTCGAGGAGTATTTGTTTACACGTAGTGCAATATTTCTCGCTCGTTCCAGTATCGATCCAGTACCGTTGAACACAGAGTGTATCGACCTCGACACATTGTCGCTTATATCACGGCAGGAAAGAAGATACCGCAGCGACAAAGATTTGTGCGATTTCACGAGAGAGAAAGGATAAGATAATATTCTTTGTACAAAAATCGGAAAAGAAGAATGAATGTACTTGAGATAGAAATAAAAAAAGCAGGAAAAAAAATAAAAGAATGAGAGTAATAGATACAATGAAGAAGTATTTTTATAAGATTCGCACTAATTCGATTAATTTCCTTTCTTTTAACATGAAAGAAAAGGATTAAGTTTAACCGTTTAATCGTATGTTACATTAAAAGCAATAAAAGTTGTTGCTTAAATAATTTTCACGGAAATTTTCGATAAAATAATCGCCATCAAGAAATCTGTGAGTTACGAGAAAGGTAACACGAAATGTATACGAAAAAAAGTTCAGTACATTCTACGTAGCGAAGAAAAAGAAGTGCCACAAAGGAAGAAAAACTGCAGAAAACAAAAGAAGTCAGGTAGTTCCAGAGAAAGTGCAAGCGATGCAAACGTCGGTTATACACCAAGTACGAGAAAAAGCAGAAAGAGAGAGGAAATGGGAAACAGAGAAGGGGAAAGCGAGAGAGCTTTTATGATTCGTCAGCTGCAAGTCTTCGAAGTTGCGACGAAACAGGGCTGACTTTCATGACAGCATTATGCCAAGCTGCAATATGTGCATCGGGAGTTTACGGGCGCGGTAACGCCGGCATATCTTAATGCGCGCTGTAAAATGAACTTTCAAACAATTTCCAACGGGTGCATCTATGTAAGTCACGCGCTTGTATTCCAACACTCAAGATATTGCGTTCTGGTGTTTATGGCGAAGAGCGCGAGAGAGTCGTCGCCGTTCGCGCTTGCATATAGCAATAAAAATGTTACGCCGTGTAATAGACTCAGACGTATCGAAGAGGACTGAGACAGTCTCTCTGCTTGACTCGCGTTTTTATTTCTTATACCGTATTGATAAAAAGTACATAAAGTTGCACGGAATAAACGTGCAATCCAAACTTGATTTCCATTATGAAACACTGTGTACACTATCATATGTGATCTACGCGTAATTACAATAATATATTTCGTGATGGAAAAAATGTCGCGTGAAATTTAATCAAAACAAGTCGCGAAATAATAATTGATGAAAAATATTTCTGTCTGTCTTTGACGTTTCACGTGTGTGACGCGATGTACGTTGGATTAAAAATTCCATTAATATTTATAACGTGCATAACGTTGATTTGAAAAATTACTGACCTGTTGCTTATATATTGACACGCGGACAAGACACGTGATAATAGGCGATATTGCGGATATTGCGCGGTATTTTTGTTGGCGCAATAACATCGGCGGATAGGAAGCGGAAATCGGAGGAAGAAGAAATATGGCAAATATAAAGGTGATTTCCTGCACGTTACGTTCTGTGACAAACGCGATATTAAATCGCACACTTCAAATATTATTATTGTTGATTATTATTGCACCATGCTCAAAACACGTGTGATCTATTAATCAAAACAACTTGGAAATTTGTCAAAGATTTTAATATTTAAATATTAAAAAATACAATGTGCTATTTAACATTATACATGCAAGAAACAAATAACGATACATGAGAGAAAATGCAATTTCGATGGCTCTAAGAATTGTCCTGAAGCACGGCAAGTAGTTATAGTCGACGATTCAACCGGACGTAACGGCGGCGGACCAAGAACGGCCGTACTTACTGTCGACCGTATCTACTTTCTTGCGCGAGTTCACAGACCGCCGGTCGATCCAGGTCGTCTACACCTACCGGTGCGTTTTTGCTATCCTCTACGGATATATGTACGCATTCAATGACTTTCAGATTCGTAAGTTTTTGTCCGCATTTGCACTCGCAATAGAGAGCATTATGGAAGCAGCGTCGAGAAAATCTCCGCACGTTGTCCGCTTATCTCTTTACATTTATCAAGCGAGTAATTTCTTGTCGCGATTTTACCACCGATGTAAATTTTGCGAGAAAAGATCATTTCTGCTATTGATCGTGTTATAAACTAATTCTGTAAAATATTATAATTGGTTTTGTAAATTAAATTTGCTGTTTTCAATGTTTCGCGTGTATATAAAATGTACGTTACATCAAATAAAATACTTTCAAATAAAATAATTTAACTGTTACTATGCGCATATTTTGTTCTTTATATTTATTTAAATATAACTATATTTTTGAAATAGTATTATAACATTATTATATTAATATTCATTTTCGTTCTTCAAAGAACGAATAATATAAATCCCTATAAGCTCTTTCACGTCATTCATATAGAAAAAAATTCAATATATAATATGTAGCTTAATTAATAAAATAAAAGTAATTACACGTTTAATGATATTATTATTCGTTTTTGTTATAAATTATTATTATTCACAAAATGGTTGAAATATCCTGCAGAAGGAAAATTGTTAAATTCGCGCATGGCAAAGTGAAGGATGGCTCATCTTATTCTTAAGAAATATTGACGAATGAATTTTCAATGCGGGAGAAGTGTGAAAGTTCGTCGATGTTCAATGCGCTTCTTTAAAGCGACGCCGAACCGAGTAAGAAAAATCGAGTGTTTTACTGATACGAAAATAAATGAGGTAGCTAAGAGCGCCTTGCAAAAACTAGAATTTAAAAAGTTCTTACTCCATTTTTCTTACAGAAAGAAAGGACAATTAAGGATCAATAAAATATCTTAGTAAAGGGACTCATTGGAAACAAAAAGCAATTACTGTCGTAAATAACAAATTAAAAACAATTGTGTTATTACATTTATTGACAATGAAAATTACAATACTGTAAAATAAATTACAAGATTGATTCTTGTTTTCAAGTCAATTTGTATTTTTTAAGTGCGTTGCTGCTAATCAGCAAGTTGTGAAGTTTCGCTAATCTCTTTTCTCATACTAGCGCGAGAGTAAATTTCATCATGCAATATTCGCGGCTTCATACGAAGGCGCGACATAATTTTTATTGCTTCTTAATGCGCAATAAAATATTCTCTATGTATATAGAAGTTTCTTATCTGAAAAGATACTCTCAGCGTCGGATTTAATAAACGTCTCCTCGCCGTCTCGTCCGTGAAATCTTGCGAAGATGTCGCGTTTATGCGCTTGGTCTCACAAAGGATGCTCCCTGGACCGTTTCGCGAAGTCTAAAGCGAGATTCGACAGAACGAGGACGAGGGAGATGACGATATCGAGAGGGAAAAGTTTAGACTTGCAGTGTATATAGAATTCACGTGCTTCGGTCACGCAACGAATACGTTTCAATAATGATACGGTTACAATAGTAAGCGATTCGCATTAGCGAGCGGGCTCGGATCGAGCTTTACTTGGATTTGACTTTCAAAGGCCAAAAGTATATTGAATCTGAATCCTTAGAAAAAATAAAAAAAAAATACCATCTGTTATATCAGATTATAATACAAATATTTTTATTTGTGTGCGCGTATACTTAATATTTTTGATTGGAAGTAGGTTAATGGTTAGCTTTCGTGAGAATTATCATACTATGTCTAATTGCGGTCATACTGGCGCGAGTCCAACGTCCACAAGGATTTCCTCGCGATACGAGCATGCCAAAATATACCGATTGTGTATCGCGCGCGAAATGTACGAAAGAAATACAGAAATCGTCTCTCACTTTTTTTGAGATTTAATGCAATCTCGAAAACAAAATTTATGTATACTACATGCTTTTGTATCGTTGCTTCTCAACAATGCTTCTCGGCACATAATTTTGAGTCCATTCTGCGTTTGCAAACCTCTCTGCTAATCTTGAATACCTTTTTAATCAATCTCATATTCCTCTTGACTCAACCACGTACATGCCGGCGACGCTGCTCCGTGTAATTCAGTTGGATGTGCAACGAGGGCTTAAGAGCTAACCGGGTCAGTACGTGCGGACAGGAAGTCCGATTCAGAGAAAACACTTTAGGAGACACGAACATGTAAAGCAACGCAAATTTAAATTTTAAAGAAAATTCAATTTATCAGAATCTTAATTAAAGATTTCATTTCCTTTGGAAGTTATTTGAAGCTCTCGAATTAGTACGACGGCAACACATTATAAGCGCCAAACTATTAAATCGCAACGTAGGCAGAAAAGCTCCGCGTGGCACGGAGTAGACGTTTGTGCGAGTGCACCTGCGGCAACTTCCGGCGCGGACGGGGAAACTCGCGCGGATTGAGAAGGGAGCTAAATTTGCAGGCGCACGGGCGCGGCGTTGCTCTTTGACGAGTGGTCGTCAAAGGAAAGGCATAATAGTAGGCGAGCGCTCGCAATTCTCGCGCTGAGTCTTCGTAAGCCTTCTACATTGCGCTTTGTGCGCCGCTCCACCGTCGGCATGCACTTTGCGCAATATATCCCATTCAACGAATTCGCCGAAATGACGCTCACGTTTCTTTTTTGTCAACGTTTAATCTACGGCTGTGTCAAATTGCGTTAATAGATATAACCAAGTAATAAGCTGTTGTTTAAGAAAAAAGTAGACAACTATATCTTAAATAAACATTGGAGTTTATACTTGTTTCTTTTTTACAAATCTTGAGATTCTATTTTTTAATGTTCCAGACTGTAACCGGTGCGCGAAATGCCAACTTCATCTCGTATTGTGGGATATATTCTGACTTTTGATAAAAAGTGTCATTTAGCGAACCTATGCGGTGACGTGTCGTCGCGACCTGTACAATAACGCTCACGAGCACACTCGCCGAGCTTTCTCCCGAAACTTCTACTGCTGGAAATCACTATGTCGCACAGCTCCTGATATAATTGCATCACTGCAGTCGTATCATCGGGTTGTCACTCGGTAACAAATTACTGAAATATGATTTATCACGGAGACTGTAATAATTATTGCGCGGATCTTGCGAATAATTAATCGTAACAATTATCCACACACGAGTGCAGGATATATATATATATATAATAACGCGCTATAGCTTACACGTGAAATAATTCGTTAAACAGTCCGTACCGAATAGTAATTAAGTAAAATAGAACAGCGCTCATCCCGCGCATTTGTAGCGGAAGTTATTTTCGATTTGCAGGATAGAGCAACAATAATGATACTGACGGGATGTTTATAACGCGGAAGTAAACGTTCATCATGGCCGTTTTATCGGTTTCGTAATTTAGGATAGCGACGCGATACACACGCAAATAACAGCGTATTATTGCCGCGTGTAAAACTGCGCGCGCCGTTGGCAATTACTCGCATAATTTCGACGGCGTTTCGCGGACCGCCGAGGCCTGCTGATTTAATCGCTGTTTATATTATTTATAGTATTCCATTATATAGTTTCTGCGGTGAATAGCGTCGCTACGTGATTGCGCACGACAAATCTCGCGGCACATTGACTCGAACGTGAGTGATTTGAAGCGAGGATTTCGCCGGCATTCGCGGTTTCCCCCGCGTGTTTTCCGCGTAAATCTCCGTATAATGCGAAAAGGTTTAAATCACGTTGATAATCATCGGTGCGACTAGTACGAGCGTGACTGTTCGTATACAACGGTTCGCTCGTTATCTAAAAGCGGTTCGCGTGATCACTCCAATTTTTCGCCTGCAATAATTGACTGGCACTCTCTCGAGAAATCGAAGAGCAAAATATTTTCCGAGTAAATCAAGTAAAAGCTCCGATTTTGTAAAAAAACTTGAGAAAGTAAATTGGCCAATGTGAGCCTAGACACAGTTGACGGTGTCTAAACTTTTTTAAATTAATTTTATTTAAAAACGTTTCAGAAAACTCAGTTTTATTCAAAAAACTGGTAGTTTTATTCAAAAACGTGTCAGTTTTCTGAAACGTTTTTGAATAAAATTAATTTAAAAAAAGTTTACACACCGTCAACTGTGTCTAGGCTCACATCGGCCAATTTACTTCCTCAAGTTTGTTTAAAATATTTTCCATTTTTTCGATATATTTTCGATATGCGTTAGAAATATTATTCTCTCTATATGTTTTATTTTGATTGCTTCTCGTAAATAAAAGTGTCCAACAAAATTAATATGTAATATTTATCATAAAAAATATATATAAAATATATTCTCGGAAAATACATAAAATAACACAATTTTCTTGATTTATCCTTTATATGAATCATATATATCTGTGCCGGAACTGTATAAAATGAAATAAGTACAAGTCGACTTGATATTGCAAAAATTCTCTGGATCTCAGTGGTTTTTCAGCTGAAATACTTGTGGTGGTCTCGGTAAATTGCCGTAAGCGAAAGTAATTAAACTTTTTACCAAGAGCAGAAACTTAACTTAAAATTCAACTGTGTTCCTGAGAATGTCGGCACCACGGACAATTAAGAATGACATTGGCTTGTTGAGAAAGTTTGTCTCTTTTGCGATAGCGGTTTTAACATCACTTCTGTTGTCCAACGAGTTGTTCAATATTTCAATCATACTTCATATATATGGATCTTTTTAACCACAGAAAATATGTATAACTTAATAAAATATTAAATACATAATTTATGATCAAAAAGAAGATTAGAATGTAAGATAGTCTACATGTTGCATTGTAAACCTTTTTTTATCGAGGGTTTGCAAAGTTTTGTTTGACGACTTTGATTATCTAGATCGTCGATCATGGTCGAAGCGTGCTCGTATTAGTTGACTAACACTCAAAACAAGATTTTAGGTAATTTTTTGGATAAGTCGCGCGAAAGGTCACTCGATTTTTGAAGAAGGCTACGACGTGGAAGTGCGCGGACGAAACGAGATCGGCGAACTTATACGCGAAAATGGCTGGGGGCACGTAACGAAATTTGTCAGGAGATGAGATTTTCAGCAGGGGCAGTTATGTACGCCGCGAGAATAAATGGCGGCTCGGTGGAAAACGAGTTCTCAACGCCTGCTAACAATAAAGAGAAAGAAAGAGAGATAAGGGGAGAGAGAAAGAAAAAGAGAGAGATAGAGGCTCTGTCCGTTCCGCGACGGCGGCTGCGGGAATTCTCGAGTAAGTTCTTAAATTTCCGCTGGCAGACGACGAGACGTTCGTGAGCGCGGAATATGAGAGAAGCTCTCTTCTTTTCTTTTCTCCTCGCTTCTTTTTCTCTCTCGATTTCGACTCCAATTCGAGTCTGGTCGGATTTGCGGAATGGCAATTACTGCCGTCCGCAATAATTAGCGACGGAAGGATATCTCGACGTTCAGCCAAAGGTAAGAGATCGCAGTGTTTTATATATATAAGGGGCTTTGGAGGGCACGGCTAAGTGTCCCTAAAGAAGAAAAACGCTTGCAAAAAGCGATTACGTTCTTCTCAAAGAAAAATGGGGATTTTGAGTAAGAAAAAAAATATATATTATAAATATATGATATGTACACAGTACTTTTAGTGTAAAAAATTAATGTTATACATCATGTATATTTCTTTGTTTAGCGGCAATCGGAACGTGAAAACATCCTCTCCGAGACGAGAAACACGTATAAAGAAATACGACTGTTTGTGTCGTCTTTTTCCGAAACTTTGATACAAGAACTCATTAATCGAAGTAGTCGTCGAGCGCGCTTTAATCGCACACTGAAATGGCTGTCTGATAATTACCTGTAGTCTTCCTTCAGACGGTACTTAGGATTTTATTAGAAGGCTATTTTATTACATCCATTACAGAAAGTAGTGGAGCTAGCAAACGAAGCAAGGTGCTTCGCCTTATGTTTGTTTTACCTCCTACACCAGAAAACTTAATGATTCGCGCACGCGTTAACGTGTTTTATTCCACATTTTTAATAAACCGCTTTAAAATTTAAGATTAAAGTGAACGGACTTTTTGGCGCAAAAGCGCAAAAAAATATACAAAAAGTTACACAAAGAACGACAATTAAAGTTTTATATTGTATATAGTGAACTTACTTATGAATAATGTTATTATAGAAAAAAGTACTGTAATAATTAAATGCCATTTCAATATAACATAAAATATTTTCGTTCACTTTTCAGAAAAAAAAATTTAATGCGTAACAACTGTTTTGCAATTTAAAGACGTCGACAATTAATTTATAAAAAATTTTTATTAATAATTTTTCTATAACACACAACTTCGTTACACACTGCGCATTAATGCGTATACATTTTTTTCTATAACTTTGACAGTAGTGCAGCACCATGTAATTAATATTACAGTCTATTAACAGATAAATGAGATTAAAATGCAAGAGAATTCATCTTAAAGCATGAGAATTCCTCTTCTCCTTGCATAATGGACGTATCCCGGAGGAAGCAAAATTTTCTTCATATTTTTACATCAAGCGGACTTTATTCTTTGTTTAAGAACTCTCACGGCGAAGCGTCAGACGCTGTTGTCAACAAAGACGTCATTGTTATGCAAAAAATATAGTAGGTAGCTATCATGTATACTTAAAAAAAAAAAAAAAAAATAGCTTTAACGTCGTCAAGAAAGATCTCTCATCGGGTTATTAATTGAAGAGTTTTCTTCAAGGTGATGATACAGACCACGAGGATGAGATAATAATTATCATCTCCAGTCGAAGTAGATTTTTATTGCTTCGGCATTGCTTTGTCGCAGTGATAAGAGAAAAAGAAGAGAGAAAATCGCGCGCGCAAGCGTATCACGTATACCATTCAGAAACACCACCCGCTTAAAACTGCGTTGTCTCGCGCAATTTGTTTCATGAATGTTCGAGCGGCAAAGCATTTGACCCGTTTAAAATGAGAACTTGAATTTTTTTTCTCGTAGAAGCGATTCGAGATATTCTCCGGTTGAAGAATGTCGATAATGAAAAATCGAAGACACAGAGAGAACTTTTATAAATTTATAACCTATACAAAATCGATGCCCGTATATGATAACGATATTCATGCAACGATAGCCGATCTATTAATATCACACTCCGATTTTTATATACGACGTACCTGCTGCGTATATAACATTATTACTTAGTTTTATCTCTGCAACCAGCTACGTCTGAATGCTGCAATTTATTAAGACGACTATATTTTCCGATTCACATTTTTCGATCAAGAAGCGGAAAGTGCGCTGCTGGGAACAATACCGTTTTCAATTCTAAGGTTTACTTATTTATTTGTTTCGCTTAGCTTTATTTATCTCGTGGCGCGTTTCTTTCGTTGCTGTGGTAGAAAATTCCCAACTGAAAACGCGTCGCACATTTTCTGATTAAGAGAAAAAGAGAGAGAGAGAGAGAGAGAGAGAGAGACGTCCTTTCAGACATCGATTTCAGATATAGAACGGAGCTCTTTTTTCTCGCATGCAACGAAATGCTTTTAGCTCGAAAGACGCGTTTAGCGATGCACCGATAGAAAACGATGTTCTCAATTTCCTTGAAAGTCAGAGATTGCGATCCGATATTCTTACAAGAGAGAGGCACAATTATTATGAGAAGAGAAAGGCTCCGCTTTTCCGACGCGCGCTTTCTGTACGCGAGACTTTCTTATATTCCTGCGTTGATTTCAACTTCGCGACTGCATCCTGCGTAGCGACTAGCGAACCGATGCAAAAAAAGGAAAACATTCTGAGTATCTCTCGCGACCCATTTTCTATTAACTCTCCGAATAAAATTTTTCTTCAAACTTTTTCGCGAAAGAGACGAAGTATAAAGATAGATAACGTTGAAAATTTCTATTGAAGAACGTTTCCGAGAATATATATCGCTGCTTGTTTCTGAGAAAAGAGAAAACTTCAATGCATCTCGCAGTCAAGTTTTCTCAATATAGCCGAAAAACACATTTTAAGAAGTTATCGTTCGAAAGAAACATGGCAACAGATTGTATCGTAATAAATATATAGCGAAAACTATCGATCGATACGTAAATAACGTTGTTTTTCATGTTTTTTTTCTGTGTATTTTCATTCAAATTTTATTGCCGCAACAATTTTCGACGTCACAGAGATATTCACTTCTATTTCCGTGCGACCTCGCTACCTCGCTCGTCTATCGCTGATTACTCTTTGTACCATTTCCGACACCTGGCGGGGTTCACGGTCGATCGACAACATAGACGCGTAGTAAACGCACATAGGCTCTGCGGAATTTGCGCTCCTTTGTTGCAATTTTTATGCTGATCCGTCGATGGATGGGACACGTCCGCCGCTTTGCATGTTACGCGGAATCTCGTCTCACCCAACTCCGCCAGCGCTTCCGAAGTGAGGCGCACTTGACTATGATGAGGCCGGCTTTATGTTACAGCCGTGGCATAAAGGCGTCTTCGCGGGGCGTGACTTGTTTCTATAATATTCTTGACGACTCCGGTTCTCAAGTCGAGTTGCGCGCGATCGACGGAGATTCAAACTTTCGTGGACCACCGCGCTGCGATACATCAAATTACCGTGTTGTAATAAATCTATGTACTGGATTGTTCTAAAAGTACGTAGCGTTTTTTAAATGAAATTGTAAAGATATACAGTGTCGTTCGATGTTTTTAATATCTGTCTCGTGTGTTGGACATGTCGCCATCTACGGTAATGTCACTACAGAAAAAGTCTACGATCTTTGAACAATCTCCAATGTATTATTTTAGCAAAATCTTGGAACAATATTATCTTTCTTTTTTGTTTTATAACCACGAAAGAAAATCTCACAGAGGTAAGCAAATGACGAACATAATTGTTTTCGTTACTTAATCTCCATTACGTCGAAAGGGCATGTTTATGATGAAGGAACTGACTTTACGTCGCGCTTATATCTTAACGTTGACTGTAGAACGTGACTGGATTTTATGATGTCAAACGGCTCGGGTCAACTTACACCTTGCAATTTAAACTTCCGCGCTATGCAGGCACGTTGCACCACAAAATAATATCGCATTTCGTTGAAAATAGACAGACACAAGTTTAACTTGCGTTTTATATATTGTTTCAATTTGTTGAGATAAGTAACGGGAAAAATTTTGGAAAACAATATTTGTAACATATATATTGTTGCTAAATCTTTCATTAAATTAAAACGCAAATTGAAGCGTCTATCATCTAAAGTTTGCTAATCGCGAAAGAGAATAAACGAAATCTCTCGATTATTATTTCGTAAAGTGCACAGATGCATCTTTTGGAGATCTGTTACAGGCAAGCAATACCGAAAAAGGCGAGTTTATATTCCGAAGACGGACTTTATGCGGTACTTACATCATAAAGGCGCCTTCGAGGCGTGAGTGAATTTTATGATGGCAAACGACGTGGATTAAGTTACAACATCGATGAAGTACGGGAAATACATTGCACGCTATCAAGTTACTGCGTAATAAATAAGATGCCGCGAAATATATACACTTTTCTTCATGGTATAGCTGCCTAAATATATTAACATGTTCTTTTGATCGCCAGTTGATGTCTACTTATTGGTTTTTCTAAACAGTTGTCTTTGTTAACACTTGTTGACAACCGAGATGCAATAATCTTTTTTTAATATTCCGTTATGGATTACCATATAAAAGCGTATCAAAAGATAATGTCATAAACAAGTTATTTTCAGATTATCTTTTTCCAATGTCTTAAAATATTTCAGGTATATCTTATATTTTTCTGTATTCTTTATTATTTCGATGTCATGTACAAGGTCTTTGATTTTGATAAATCGTGTCAACCGCAAGCGCGAGATCAAATTTTCAAGCTTCGCGAAAATAAGCAATGGCGGAGATCGGAGTAAACATAATTTGACGATTCAATGCGTCCTCGCACTTGCATATAAAATATAGGCACGTAGTATATCCGCGCAGCCGAGTATGTGAAAAGTCAAGTCACCTGTTATCGACGTAGCTATGCGGCGGTACTATCGTCAATCTCTTCCTCATTCGTTTTGCGATTTTTTAATAGAAAAGAAGCGATTTCAAAATATTAAATTTTCAAATCGATCACGTATCGTCCATGCTACATAAAGAAAAATTGACTTAAAACTCAATCGTCTATTGCATCATGAAACTAACACGTAAAAACTGTAAATGCAATTACTATTAATTTAAATGTGATTTGATGCCGATTCTCTTCGCGCGCATTCATATATACAAATACCTGAAATTTCCGGCCATAACGAGGTTATCAGTTAGTATTCTCAAGCCAAGGGTTAACTACAAGTGTACACCATAGTGCCGGGAACTCACACCTCTATCTGGGTCGAAATCCCAGAACGATGCTCCGTGGAAATTTCCCTTGGCCGCTTTATAAATACTAATTCGTCCCGGTGTGCGCGCGCGGTCGCGCCGAAGAGCAGCGCATCGTGTATGCACACATTACTACATTCAAGTCGACGTATCCGCTTCGACACTCTGCGGTGGCGAGAGTCAGTCGGTCACGAAACTGCCACGAGAAGCTGTGCTAATCCCTCTCGTGTTCCTAAGGTCGTCACGTCACTCGCCTCGACATCTCTTCTCCGCGTCCGCTTTCCGAGACCGAGTTTCGGCAACTTAGTTTGAGGCAGCACCTTTGAATGTTACGGTATGGACCACACCATATCCTCGTGTCACTCTCCTCGCACTCTCTCACATTCACCGTGGAGACGAGTTTTGGCGAGGTTACATCTCTTCGAAATATGGTACCTGACCTACATGCGACTACTGTCGATGGAATATGTGTACACGCGTACACTTCGTTCAGCGGGCAATACAAAAGGACAACTTCAGTTTGTTCGCTTTGATCAAAATAAAAGCATTGTTGGTTTGCATTCGCGAGTTTAATTTATCGATATTTAATAATGTATGAGTATGAAAATTTTAATAAAAGTTTATACTTTTTTTTTTATATTCAAATTTTACAGCGCACGTATTTTACGCATCACTGTTCAATAGCTTCGTATTATGAAATCATCTTTATCTCTCCTCGTAATTTTCTGTGTGGTCAACAGTTCTATCAAAACAGAGTCTTCACATCGTGCACTTCAATGATTACGTTCTATATATAGCAATCGTTTAATCAACTCGCTGTACTTTCGAAGAGCGGCCCGAAAAATTTTCAGTAAACGTCCGTCGATACAATCAGCTGATGGCCACAAGCGTGTGTACAAACGTTTGACCGGCGAGATCTATTGTGTGCGTGTAGAGGCCGGTTGGACAAATTTGCTCTCACTCAGCCCGGCGCGTTGCGGGTATTCTCTTATCAGTATACTCTATATTTTCTCTTTTTCTTTTTCTTTTTTCTTTTTATTTAATTTACGCTGCAAGCGGTGTGTCGAATCGTTGGTAACGATTTACACTACACAAACGCGGTAACGAAACAGCTCGGCGGCATTTAACACCCCGGACCGCGACAGAGACGAAGTGCGGAGGAGGAGCGCACGCGGCCTCACGCGATTACTGTTTGGCGAGAATTATACGAAAACCGCTAAACGCATCCTTTCGCCAGGACGAATATAGCGCGAGCGGTGCGAATAAAAGCCGCGCAAACAAAAGCCGCCCCTGCGATCCCAATTTCTACGCTCGGGAGCAAATATTGGAACCCGACAGCCCGGCACGTGCCGTGCGTGTCAAAACGCGCGTGCGCATTCAATTAAAATCGTCCGCCATCGCCTGCAAGTGCTGTGAACGCAAAAACGAGTTTATCCTGCTTTTATTTATTTTTTTTTTTGTTTTGTATACGCGACTGCAATGTTTCAGCCCGCTTTTGCACGCACGAGTTAGTTTAAGCCGCACGCGCGAATATCAGCAACAACGAGCACTTGAGATTCTGTAAAATAACATTTCAAAATAATAGAACAAAGATAAGATATTGCGGTATTTGCTGAATAATAAAGTTGTAATTCCTAGATTAGTCGTATTGCCAAATGAGTCAATTTCAGTGAGCGCATCGCCGCGGTATGAGATTGAACCGAACGTGGAAACGGATTAAGACGGATGTTTCAGGCGGCTCTAACTGTGTACTACGCGCATGCAAACGCATTCCACGGTGAACAATGGAATTCGCAGGTAACGTACAGAGAGCGAGAATGTTACAGAGATTTGACCTCGCGAAACGTTCGTGAGAGGCGGGAACGGACACAAAATCCCAGCAGATGTTCAACGCGTGGGTTAATAGAAGGCCAATTCGCGGCGAAGAAAAAAGGTGCCCTGAATTTTGCACACGACGGCGTTTATACGAACTTGATCGTAATCTGCTCGCCCCGAAAAAGAAAATTGTGAGAAATATAGCGTTATACGACGCAAAACGGACCGACGAAGTCGGCGAAACTTCTTGCTCGTCGATAACTCGCCGCGAGTTCGTAGTAGGGTATTAACGACCGATAAGCCGATAAGACGGCTTATGAAGAGAGGAAAGAATTTTCGGATCTTCTCTCTGTCTCTCCTTATTCTCCTTATTCTCTTCCCTCTCTTTCTCTCACCCTCTCTCAACCGTCTTATTCCATTCTGTCCATTATCCTCCAAGAGGAGTCCGCAGCGATATGAACTAAGTATACACAGGCGGGATACACCCGCAAACACATACACACACACACACACACACACACACACACACGCGCAAAGCAGCCGTTTTCGCCAGCGCGCACAGCGACCTGTTTACTGTGTTCGCGGTATTCCCGGAGCGGAAAACTTAAGCCCTGTTTACAGTGTCGATCCAATGCGAAAGCGGAAGGGAAAATCTAATAACACGGAGAAGAGACGTCGGATTAATTCTGAAGTTACCGGCTGGTTGCTATAGACAGTTTCATTATTCGCGTTCCTCTTTTGTATATCCATCTTTTTTTTTCTTGTTTTTAACGACGGTGAAGTAATCCTGCGCACGAGAAAAAGGATTTTCCCGACTGATAGCTGCAAGATGTAAGGCTAGATATAAGGAAGATTGGATGCGACTCAATTGCAACGGTACTTCGGATTACTTGCCGCGAAACTGTATTGAAATGCAATGTCTTCGTTCAAGTTCCAATGTCGAAACTAAATTTTATTTTTCGCATATCCAAATGACACACACGTCGTGTATAAATTGTCAATAAAATCAAGCGTGAGCGGAAGTTGGTCAGGATTTTGTCCACGAATTCGGGAGATTCGCGTTCATTTGCTCTGAACGAGGCGCGAATTCCGCGCTGATGCATACCGATTCAAAGTGATCGGTCATGGATTCCGTTTACGAGTGTAGCGGCGCAAAGTCATTTGCCAAAGATTCGACGCGAGCCATTGTCCGACTCGAAATTCCCGGCATTATCCTGTGAGCCACTGCCGGAATTTCACGGTATCGTCGTCGAGTTTCCGACCTGTACGTTTGGTCTTCGGCACCGTAACTAATTCGGAGAAGAATTCTACCGAGTTGTACCAATGCTACATGTTCTCCAAAGAGACTCAGGCGTGCCGATTGTCTCGCGCGACAATACCGTCCGGAAGTTTCGCCGATAGTCTGTCGTCGGTACGTCCCTATTGGCCGATCATTCGCTCTGCTTTCGCGTATGAAAAGAACGAGAATCGGAGATTAATTTAAAAAAAATTTTTTTAAAAAATCTATCTGCCATTGATGCAGAGCGAGCAGAATATCAAAATGACGCATTTAATTGTCATACAAATGAAAGAAGCAAACAATACTCATATTTTATTGTTGCGATATATTTTTCGCGCGAAAACAACTATTTTATAGTCAGTACTCGTTTTGTCTTTTTCTGTGTGGGAAGGTTATATAATTTTCTACGTAACTGAGATTTCAAAGTACATTCGCCATTCAAACAACAGCTGTGTGCTTTTTTTTTTTTTATCGAATTCTGTATTCAGCGATGTATTTCCCTCTTTCAGCTTTGTAAAATCCGCAATTTTTATTTCTGCAAAAAGTACGCGTGGAAAATAGTCGCTCTCACAAAATAAAGAATCTCACATTTTCTCGTGTTCTCTCTTTGAAAAGGAGCTATTTAGTATAAATAAAGAGGAAAATAAAACACAAGATACGCAGGGAAACTCGTGAAAGCGCAATATATCGTATTCTTTAGCTGAAACTTTACATGTGGTTTCATCTTTTACATCAAGCAGAATACCGTTCTTCTGCGATATATATTTTTACCATCTTTTCTTGTCGCGCGATATTTTCTTCGCGACATGGTCAGTTCGCATGTCCGACGACACGAGGCCCTTGATGATCGGCACGCGATTTTACGCGGGTGCGGCGGACTGAAAAAAGTCCATTTTGCTTTGAAAGCCATGTTTGAGAGCTCGAAATGGCGACCAGAGACGGAAATCGAAACTTGATTGTCGCGACCGGACAATACGCCCGGTAGAAGCATCTTCGAGAGAAATAGCGAAATGGCTGCCGTCCTTGCTTCTATGACGCGGCTTAGGCACCTTCAAACCGCCCCTAATGCTCTTATAGGTAGTACAATCAACTATCTTATATATCTACGTGATAGAAAATACGTTTTAATGACTAGTGAATAGTGTGTCGATTAGTGTTTTAAATTAATTAAAATAATAAAATAAATTATAATTTTTGTTACGTTAAAAAAATTCACATCAATTAATTTTAATGCAAGTGTGCATTTTCTTGATACATTATTTCTCTATTTATTTGCAATTATTTTTATATTGTTTAATTAGTTGCTACATGTACGTTTCAAAATCATCTTAATGAAATAATTATAATAGTTTCAGAAAAATAAAGAACAAAAAGTTTTACAAGTAGCTGATTATAAATGTATCTACGCATATTTTATGTATCTACGTCTAATTAATATCGTGTTTTATTACTTGCTTATATTCAATCGTGATATATATATATATATTTCTGCCGTGTTTTCATTAAAAATTATAATTTAATTCCTGCCAAGAATATTCTCTTTTTCTTGCTGAGCAGCTGCAGCTGCAAGCTTGTCCCCGACATTAACCAATGCTACTTGGAGCATGCAGTTTCGTAAAACTTATTAAAAATTCTTTCTTGGCTTTCTTATTAACTCAGCAACTCGGTCGTTAATAATCTTTCTCTCATAGTTATCGTTCAAGTGTGACGATACATGCCGCCCTGGAGCTTGTCTGGCAAATGAGTTTGTGAATGTACAAGCGAATTAGCGGTTTTTGACACAGTTTTCGATAGACGAGATCTAAAAAACGAAAGAGTTAAAGAACGAGATAGACGACGAAATGCGCGACCGGAAAAAAGTTCGTCGCTAAAGTTTTCGACGCGAGAAGTTATCTGCTACAAGATATTACAGTCATGCAGTCGCGGTATTGCCGAGCTTTACGGAAGATATTTTTTCTTCCGCAAGCGTCGTGCATTTTTCAAGCGAAACCGCCAGAGAAATCGCGATCTTCAAAGTGCTTCAAAACTTGGTCACGGGTGACGGATATAAAGTGCGCTCATTAATAAGTGACATTGATCCTTCTGAGAACGGAAGATGAATGGGCGACGAGGTTCCTTCGCGTTTCTCAGCGTGTGTTTACGTAATGCAATGCGTTCGTTATACCAAACTTAAATTTTATAAACATCACGTGTTATTAATGTTTGCTTGAACAGAATAACGCTTCTCTAAGATTGTTAGGAACTTCTAATTAAATATCGACAACATTAATTTATCACATAAGTTAGAGTTAACTTAACAAGATTTCTTCTTTTCACAAAAATCGCATGCAACTTTTGCATCAATCGGTTCTGAAAAATTTTACGTTTATGTGTGGAACGTATTTCAAACATGAAGAGAGTACTGGAACAAGAGCCAAACTTCGAAAGGTCCCCAGCTGCTACGCTGGAAGACTTTAGTGCTCTCTAGTCTGAGAAAGACGTACGTGTATTTTTTCTTGTCTCTCGTTCGGCTCGTTTATCCTTTTTCTTTATTTTTTTTTTTTAAATGAGACAGACTAATCGCTGTATCTCGTTCGTTAATTTATTTACATCTGTAGAAGCAATTTTAATTTAGTACAGTAAATACAAAGATATTCCTCCGAAACTTCGATTTACAGGTCCCGTCGGTACCCAGTACTCTCTTAAAGAGACACAAAGTCCTTTGATTACAGAGATACTCTAGTTCCGTGCGGAGCGTATAGTTCATTGAAATTCCCGCATATAAAGATATTATCTCGCAGCACACGAGCGTTCTTACCATCAGATATACTATATAGAAGTTCGCCGAGTTGGTGTTCCACTTTGCACGCAAGCGTTCTACTTTGCATATCAACTTCGGCGCGCAAGAATGAAGAGTTTAACCCGACTCGTTCGCGGGAGGAGTGAGCATTTCCGCATGAATGTCGAAAGGTCTCGCACAAATTTATTTCCTCACGTTATCCCCGTGGAAAATGTTACGATAAAAGAAACAGTTAGTTATGACGCAACTAACAATTGATTGGAATTAACAACTAACCGTTTGATTGATTTGTAGAGTGATTTCTTTATTTTTATTACTTGTTCAATGATGTTCTCATAAGTGCAATTTTCACAGTCGCAATATCGATCTAAGATTATTAAAATGTATTACGAATGTTTTTCTGCTTTGTATCAAATAGAAAAAACACAATGAAATAAAGAAACATCGCGAGAAACAGAGAGCGCCATCCGACGTTTTACTTTTATTTGTCAAAAGCGACCATAGGATTGATATGATTTGTTTGAACAGAGCAGGGTATCAATTGAGTTAAAGTATCGATAATAAAAATATTCAATACCGAAGGTAAAGCGTATCTACGCGATGAAGAGTGAAGTGGCCGAACGAACGATTGGGAAAATAGGATTCGCGATACTTGTTGAGCGATCCTCGCGTTGCATTGGCTGGTTTTAATCGCTTCGCCAACCACTCGCATCGATAGATCATTATTCGACGGTGATTTCTTCGTGCCCCGTGTGCGGGTTTATTTGATTTCATTGATTGCCGCTCGGTGATTTCGCGACAACCGTAACATCACTGCTCTCCATATCGAGGAACAATCTATAACGATTCGCGCGCTATCTTGTTTCACATGTTCGTGATGCCAAACGCCTGTTAAAAAAAGACTTTGCTAACGCTCTAAGAGAAACGCAAAGCTCTACGTTTGATATCATTAGTGGAATGAGTAATCATGTAATTACTGATTAGATATACTAATCATATGTAAACAAATCGCTTACTCGAGAGCGAATTAGCGTGTACTATATGTAATCGGCTTTTCTGATATTATCATCGCACAAATGTTCATAAATCGATAAAGATTTTCCCTTGATAAAATAAATATTAAAAGAGTAACTCGTTATTTTCATAAATTATTATGATTTCTTTCATTAATAATTTGGATTTCCGATACGTTTGCGTTGATATGTATATTGTTGAAAGAGAAGAATGTTTTATGTTGTAAAAGCTAAGAGAAATTCGGGATGTCGAAAGTTTCGCAGTTTTCATCGGGGAAATGTTCTGTGTACGCGTGACGAGTTCAGAGTGTATGACGAGTTTCGGAATATAAATATTTGCAGACTAGAGAGACTTTCGTCCAGCATCAAACATTTGTCACATCGGAAATTTTTGCGTCAGCATCGCGATATTTATTCGTCTCTTTTCCCTTAGATAATTTATGCTTTTTCGCGAAAAAGATCGTTTAGTTTTTCTGTATATTTTCCAACAAAATGATAAATTTTATAAGGTCTAAAATGGTTTTGAAATGCGTTTAAAACTGCACACGGCGATATATTTCGCGAATCGGTTCCGGTTCAAATAAGTATCGATGTTTTATAGACGATCGTATTCCTGATATAAGCAATAACTGCTTAGTGTATATGCGACTTGCATGCGTGTGTGTGCAATATCACGATAGGTAAAATCGTGCATTATATGGGTCAAGAATGTAACTTGCGCGTAAAACTCGGGGCGAATGAGAATTATGAGTTGCCCGCGATGTAATTCTACGTATGATGGTTACGACGGTTGCGGCGAAGAAACAATGGGAAGGAAGTGATTTAAGAGGCCGAACGATACGACAAAAGTGCATTGGAATAGAATGGCTGACCGTTCAGACGCTTCCTGTCGCAGAAACGATAACAGAAAATTTTCATTGCTATTTCTTAAAGTATCATCGATATATATTTGTGCGTTTTCTGTCAGAGTTTCCGTTCACTTTTTCTCTCTTACAAAGCAATAGGACAATTTACTTTTAAAGAAAAAGATATATATTGCTTCTTTAACATGAATAAGAGAAAATATGCTCAAAAGAAAATAATTAAATTCCGATACTTATATAACATTACTAGAGAAATATAAGGAAAAGGAATATACTCTTCTATATTATATTTTTTCTGTTGCACAATTTTCTTTCACTTACACAACGCAAATGATTATAAATTTGTAATATAAATTTTTGTAATAAAATATATAATCATTAATTTTTTTCAGGAACTACAAAAAAAAACAACAAGAAGAAACGACAGATTTCACTATTTTCCTATGAATAAATGACTACTAGTTTGTTCAATCTATTTAAGATCGCAACGCATAAAATTTACATTTTTCCACCGAAAAAAAGAAAGAGAGAAAAAAATCTAGTCGTCTTTACTACGCGGTGCTTTAGGATGCATTCCAATTTACTTTTCGCCACCCCGTAACTCTCTCTGTGAAAGACCGTTATATCACATTTATCGACATGTCGTACTATAGCTCATCCCTCCGGCCGGTTTCTCACGCTTTCACATCGGTGACTTTCATTGGGAATGGAAGTAACCCGGATGACCCGCGTCTCTGATACCCGCGGTTAGAGGATTCCTCTCTTACCGTACGCCTTCTACGCTAGTCCGATATTGTAGAAAACTCAAAGAAAACACCATCCATCCTGCCCGGGATCCTTGCAGAATGTCGAGAAAACGCGCTGGCGCGTGAAGTCGATCGGTTCCCCTGACGAGAAAATAACTCGATATTTCGACGTTGCAGCCGCGCCGCGTGCAGCTCAAAACCGGGGCAACAGCAAAATGGATTCGTCTAACTTATTTAGCCCAACTCGGTAATAGAAAATAATAATTGATGTGAAAGATAGCTTGAAACACGATTTTATCGCGGGATATAAACTGTGATGAGGAAAATGAGATTTTGCTATTTATTTATTTATTTCAACCTTTTCAAAACTCGGTTTTTGATTTGTCACGTTGTTATAATCATTTTAATCGACAAATATGATTTCAAAAAATACGTTGTTATATTATTTATATTACATGCATTATAACTATAAAAGTATTATTCGGAAATAAATTAATTTGACTTTATCAAAAGCGCATTAACTAATCACGTTAATCGTGATAACAATGACGACGTGATTAGGAGATTGACAATAACGAACGAGCGCGTCATCACGTGGCAAGTAGCGAGACGATAGTGTCGTCTCACGTGTTTTGCCGAGTGTGCAGCGGTGAGGGTGAAAAATAGTCGCGGTTAGGAAAAGAGCAAAGAGGTGCATGAGCGCACCACGAGTCCCGCCCTCGATGCGGGAAAGGAGTTATAAATTGCATTAATGAAGGGACTATTAATTACGAGCCGGGACAATTAATATTAAAGCGGAGACGCGTTGCTCCCTTCTTCTTCGCTCCTGTCCTCTCTGTCTGTCTCTCTTTCTCTCTCTCTCTTCCCTTTTCTCTCTGACAAGGCCTCTTCGTTTCCACCCCTTGACATGGAAAACTGAGCACGATGCGCGCAACGGTACGAAGCACTGACACACAGCTGTCACACACGTGTGCTTCATGCGACTGGGACCTACCAGAGAGACATAGAGTTTTGTATCTTTTAATATAAAAATTTACACAACGCGCGCACAGAGAGTTGTGTAAATATACGTGTACCTTATTTCTTCGGCTCACCCGTGCAGCCAAGAGCTCTTTTTTGTCGCTCCCGGCTTTTATCATGCTCAGGTTGGTTTCCGGCTAGAGATTCAATTACAGCTTTCGAGAAAGTTGCCCGAGCTTTCTTTTTCGTTACGTTGATACGAGCTACGTCATTTGCATTTTCGTGCTTCCATAATACGAAATACTTTTACCCTTTATTTGATATCATCTATACAATATATATGTATATAATATATAATAACTCGCGCGTGAGTTTTATTACAGAACAGTTTCTCCTCACATGTATATTTTGAATCTCTTGTTGCGAATGTACATCATTGTTTTATAAGCAGCAGTATATTTGACTATATTTGTCAGTCAGTGAAATCACATATATAATTTAGTAGAAATCTCTTTTTGTATAGGCACATGAGCGTTTCTGGTTACCGCGAGGTTTTCATGTTTCACTGAATACATACGCATCATATATATAGTATATGTATATATACAGATATGTATATATCGCGCTACACGCATTATTAATATAGTTTTAAATTTTACGTTGTTCTCTTCCTCGCAGAAGAGAAAATTTACGAATCTGCGAAAAAGGAACGATAATTTCGATACTCATCGGGGCAGTTAATTCTTTCGTCGATCAGATACGAAGGCTGAAATAAAGAGGGATATAGTAGTTGCGACGCGCATAATCTTGCAATTTTAATATCTCAAGCCGAAGCGAGCGCCAAGCTTGATGAAAGTAGAGCGTAAATACGGGCTCCGTTATTTAATTTAGAGCGTTCCCCTCGTTGTTGCTGAGTATTCCCGTGGCCTGATTAATTAAGTACAAAGAAATTACAGAACACCGGGAAATATGTCCTTTCCGCAACTTCGTGAGGCTTTGCAGAATTTACAACCTGCATGATTCCTTTTCGCGTGCATTTCCCTAATCTTCTAATGAGCGACACATAGTGGAGCAGAGAGAGAGAGAATGTACTTTAACATTTTAAATATCCTAATAAAATTGTAACACACATAAGATGCGTTTTTATTTTGATATATTTATCAATGTAATATTTAAAAATTTTTATTTCCTGTAAAAAAAAGAACAATAACGAGAGATATACAGTAAATTTAGTAGACATGACTTTTTGTGGTCTTTCACAATATCGCAAAAAGAATACGTAACAATTACGAGCGCATGAAAAATCATTGATACACGGAAATCGCGCCATTGAAAAATATCGTGCGTTATTTTCGTTGAAATCTACCACAAAATTGGATACGCATATTTTCGTGAATTAGTTTGCAAGCCGAGATGAGAGGATAATAAATCGTTCGCGAAAATTGGCTGTAAATTTTTCGCGTTGTGTCGAACGTGTGTCGAAAGTGCATTATAATAAGTGATTTAGCGGAATTATAGTCATTATTACACGCGGGACTGTTTTACGGTTATCAGCATCGAAATTAACGTCAGCGATGCTGTTACATCATTGCCCATTAATATTATTATTCCCATTTGTTAGCAGAATAATCGCGGATAAATGAGACGAGGATGCGGGGAAGGAAGAGCGTCAAACGGGGTAAAGAGGTAGGGGAGAGGAAGAGTGCCACAGATGTTACCAATTGCGCTCCGATTGACGGCTGATACGTTAATGAACATTCGATCGCCCCATAAAAAAAACTGAAGCCATTATTGTTTCTGCAGTGCCGATTAATGCCGATTTGAATCGTGTGTTTTGCTTGAGCTCGTCCAATCGTGCGCGATTTCATCAAGTTATATTCTCTTTTCAACTCTTCCGAAATTTCACCGGTTTTTTGTAATGAATGGCAATGCGTTATTTTATTCAACTTTTTCGAATATGCATTAGCGTAATTTTTATATACTAACTGATTGAGAGATAGCGTTCTAAATGTATTTGTCATTTATATTTCAATTTATTTATGTAGCTTGATTCAAAGAGTTTTCTTATTTTATTGAATTCTTATGGGAAAATAACGTTTTTCATAATTAGACCAATTAGCACATTTTCGATAATCGATGTTTTCTTCCTTTATCGACATTTCTCGCGATAAAACTACCAATACAAGTATATTGAGTGTTTTGTGTACAAAGAGTTGGCAAACAAATTACCCTTTATATCAAATGACAATTGATACTTTTATAAACTTTATATTATGTCAATCAGAAGATAATTTTATGTATTCCAAACACACAATTGATAATTAAAAGGAATTCACGTTACTTTTCTACAATTAAAATGCACAAAAGTATAACATAAATATAACGTTTCTTGTAAAATACGTGTTGTTTAATTTGAAACTGAACTGAATTTTAATATATAAAACGCAGAAATGTTTTAATCTATACATTTAACAAAGATTTTATACTTTTGTTTTAACTTTTTATAATTCAGAAACTATTAAGGTATCTCGACGTTCAATTAAGCTGTATATTCCTCACAATTATGTGTGGCTGAAAGAAAATGCCTAGAGGGCTTCGTGAATTTCCTGTATTATGTGAATACTTCGTTTTAAGCGGTGAAAATTTTCGAGAAAATTGCAGCGAAAGAAATTAAGTTGGCGCAGCAGCGGCATTGCGCTTCTTTTCTACAATGCGTTACCCGCAATTTTTCAGTTGCAACGACACACGCATCGCGACACAAAGTAGTATGAGCTCTTTATGCGTTTTTTTAATGAGTTCTTTTTTATAACGAAGGAAACGAAAGCGATGGTCGAGCATTTTATAAAGCGTTTTTATAAACGCACGCTGTTGATTATCAACGTTACCTTTTGTTATACTTTCCTCCATATTACGATGCTGTGTTTGCTACAAATCGAAATATACGTCCAGATGATACAAAACTCTCCGAAGCTTCCACATAATTAAACATATTGAAGTTTTAACGCAATACTTGTACGTTAAATGACAATATTTTATTATTATTTTGCATCGTTATTGACGATGTATTCAGTGGAGATTGAGACATTCAAGAAACGAATTCGTTTTCGGTAACAATCGAATTCGATAATACGTTTCAACTGTCGTGGATAGTCACGCAGAGACAGATGATACATCATTTTCTTTCTCGATGCAGCTAAGAGAAAGAGAGAGAGAGAGAGAGAGAAAGAATTCCTGATAGTTGCCGAGTTGATCGCGTGTTGTGAAAAATTTGATCAGGAGGTTGTGATGCACAACTCGCGCGCGCGCGGTGACGCGGTTAAATCAGAAGATATTTGCATCACTCGACGCGATGCGTTCTTCGCTCGCATACTCACGATGGGAATCGACAGGAGAGATATTGCGCGGTGTGTTCCGCGAAATCCACAGTCTTATTTTCGCAAGTGCGAAGAATTGCATCGATCAACTTTTGCTCGACTGCTGGATGCGCCGACTGTTGGAAAGAAAATAAATTCCTTCCGGAGTTGCATACGGAAATTCAGCGTTCGCCAAAGTCGCGCTGCTTTTCGAATTTGTTGCGATGTTACAAAAATGTAAGAGATGATTAATAATCAATTTTTTAATCCGATCGTATTATACGAGATTTTTCTGGCGCTTCTATTTCGCGAATAGTGCGTTACAATAAACGTACATTACGAAAGGGAAGTTCATAACTACTGCGCTTACGTTAAGCGAATCACTCGTCAATACGACAGTTTGTCATCGGCGTGTGCAATTGTCGATTCACAACATAACTCTCCGTACGACGCTATTATGCCACGGAGCGCGCTCCGTTCCGAATGTTTGAGATTACGGACGACGACGTATTGGATTTCGTCACGTGCATCCTTGCGATAAAGCAAGAAGATATTTCGAATTTTGTAATGCTGATGGTGTTCCAGCTCGATCCAATAAGACTCCGAATAAAATCCGATCTCTGCTGCGCGTTTATTGTGCGCACAATCCAATGGGAGATCGCGCGAAAATATTTTTTCCCTCCAACTCTATTTTTCCTGTTTGCTCCGATCGCGTTAAAACTGTTATAAAGATTAAAGGGATTGATAAACTTTGCAAAAGTGCACAAAAATTCTACGCTAAACTAGATAATCTAAATGCAAGATTGCCATTTGCTTAAAGGCATTTAAAAAGTGCGTAACGCTTTTATTGAGCGATAGCATTTTAAAACTTTGATGCTAATGCACTATAAAAACGAAGCAATAGTGAAAGAAGATACGATAATAATATAAAAAGGGAGGGGGGGACACATAAAAAGAATGCAGGCGTTGATGTTTTCAAACTTTGAAGAAAGTTGCGTGATGCGTCAATTTAACGTGACACATTGAGTCGCGATAAGATTTATTTGATCGAAGAACGCTTTACAAGCGAAATACAATGATTCTTTCGATAAAATCTAGTATGAAAAATAAAGACAGATAAAAATGAGAGAGTATAACAATACTTAAAATAATTTGAGATAAATTAAAAATAATAAGCTTTTACTAACTACGCTAACAATCTATTATATTCGCTACATCGATAAATCTGTTACGAACAGAAGCGATTCGATTTTCGATTCGCGTTGTAACGGATCAATTATTACGCATCATGACGTAGTCGGAGCCATAATAGAGGAAGTGTCGATTGAGGAACGGGAGGAACGCAAAGCTGGTGTACGACGGGAAGGAGATGCAAAAGAGGATGCAGTAGGGACAGAAGCTTTCTAATTACCGGCGCATCCTCTTCGAGTCGCTAATTTCCATTCGCTCGTGCTCTCTTGCAGCGAAGAGAGTGTGATAGCAAAGGAAAGCGAAGTGCAGGAGGCGAAACGACAGTAGATCGAGTCGGTCATTGACACTACTCGCGCTTCGTACGTACACGGTTACTTTTGCTTGTTACGATTATACATGTACACAAATACAGACTTAGCCATTAAAAAATTTCCGAAAACGCACGTGATTATCGATGTTTTACGATCATTCGCGTCCTTCATCCGTCTTTTGTTTTGTCGTCGAGACTAACGCTGTAAGCGATGAATAATAAACCGACACAGCGGCGTTAGAAATAAATGTGTCAAGAAAAGAAAAAAGTTTTCTATTTCTCACATGATACAGATAGATAACAGACAGTGACTCTTAATAGCCGGCGCTTAATGAGAGTATCGGATGCGCAGTGGCCTTTTGACCTAGTTGCAATATTCCGCTCTGCTACTTTTCGAGTTTACATTAATCGCATAAAAATTCTGTAAGAACCAAAGTAAAAGATAAGCCGATTATAACATCGTTGAGTTTTTCACAAAATTGCGTAAAAAGAAATGGTGCGTGTTCTAAAGTTTTCATGATTCATGGAATTATATCGCGAACGTATAGTTTGTCTTTGCACTTTTTTTTTATATAAGTAGCAGTCAAATTATGTTTAAAAAATAAACAATATAATAAAAGAAACAAATGGAGCGCGAAAATTTCATGGTATTTTGTAGCTCCCTGGCGGTAAACTATTTCATTTTTGCGCTACCGCGCACACACCTTGCGCTCGATATGAAGGTCTTATCGAACCTCCGGTATAATTATCTTGCATTATCGTTATCTTGCATGTTCTCCCTGTGTCCGCGATATGTGTGATCTAAGCTTCAATAAAGTATGTCTAATCATGCGTTGGTCGCGTGTAACTTCTCTCATCCAAGTCGTTATACACAAGTCGCTATTGATAAGAGATGATTTACATGTTCTGTTACCATTCGCGATCGCGAATGAAAACCTGAAAGAAAAACGTGTTCGCCACGCGCGAATAAATAAACGCACGTATTACAGTTTGTACATGTTACATTTTGATTTACATCCCGCCTATTTACCGAGACTGATGCATCGCTAGATAACCAGCGCGACGTTATTTTTCATACGTAGCCGTTGATTTATACTTATTTTGCGAATTGTGATACCGCAGAAAAATACTGAGTTATGATAACCTATTTTCCGCTTTGTACATACTCAATATTTCGATATATTTTTTTGTAGTGCGTTGGATGCAAAGAATTGTTTTGCTAAAAAGTTAGTAGTTTGTGATTTACATACAATAAAATTTCTCATCTATATACAGTAAACTAAAATTTTTTTCTCTTTGAAAAAGCGACGAAATTGTTTTATTTGTTTGATCATAACGTCGGTATGTAGATTTCAATAGTCCCAGGACTGAAAAAAAAAAAAATCCATTAATGGAGATAGAGCGGGATATACGTTCATGAGCATTATTGTGCTACACAAACATCTAATATAGACGAATTAGAACACGAACGAGGGAAAGTGCACGCTTTATTCAACAACCATATTTTCCAAACTTGATGATCTTCCTGCTTATTTTTCTCCAGGTGCTTGCTTGTTTCGCTTCAACGGAAAAAGCCTTTCGTGGAAACGAAAGATCGTTATCGAGAAGTCTCGTTATTGGTTTTCCTTGCTAACTATCGGCAGACAGGAATTTTTCGCTCGGAGAAGGCTGCGAAACGGCTTTGATCGGAGCGTTTTCTGCGCTTCTCTGAGAAGGTCCAATAAATACCGCAGGAGAGGTTTTCTTCTCTGTGTTCCAAGAGAATATCCAAGAACCGTCCTGTCCACGAAAGCCAAGCGTCAACAAGGACTTCATCTCGTCCTCTACTACGTCGAAGGCAAATTTTGTAACAAAGGAAAATCTCCGAGTCGGAGTCAGAATGGACGTGAGACGATAACAGACACGCAAAAGAGTCAGGGTAAATGTCGCAAAGAAGCCTTTTGCTCTTTCTCTGACTTTCTATTTCTTTGCTCCTTGCCCTCTCTCTTATGGACACGTTTCAGTGCGTTTGCACATTCTTACTGCAAGGTAAACGAGGACATAACGGGGAAGGAAATGTGTCCTTTCGGATCGAGTCAGTTTCTTCGATCTCGCATCAGGAAATGAGGAAAGACGACATGAGCTCGTTGCGGATGCGATTTGTTTCTACAAATGGTGTACGCGATCTCGTCGATGATATCAAGTGGATCTTAAGGAATAAAGAGAGGAAGAAAGGGAAAAGAAAGACAAATTCTCTCGACGTGGCGGGAAAAGAAGTAGTCGAAAGATCGATAACACGCTGTCTCAAAAACTCTCTCTCTCTCTCTCTCATTACTTCTTTAACTTTTAACAATTAGTTTTACTTGTTCTTGCGAAAGTAACGAAAGTAAGTATAATGTTATGTATTTATATCTCTTATCAATAAACGTCAAATATCAATAAACTTTTCTTGTAACTTTCCTTCCGTTCTTATTTCATCCTTCTATCTTCTATTGTATATATTTTATAAGCATCGATCCTGTGTCGTTGTTCAATACAAGCAAAGTGCGAGACAACTTCCGTGCGCAGACACATAATCAAGATTCTTCCACTTTGAAACACAAAAGCCAATAACGTTCGCTGTTCTAGCACACGGCGGCAAACTTGTTTTTCAATATTCCTAACGGAAATGAGAAAGGGAATAAATATTGCGCTATCGATAAGTGTCGATTCTCATATTTCCGTGTGTACGCTATATGCACCTTTTTTTTTTATTGATCTGCCACGCGCGGCGTAAATTTTCACGCTGCTAATCTTGATTGTCATCTTTTTCCGTTATTTTTTTTTGAAAATAAATACCGTTACATCACAAAGAGTAATATGTATTTAAAAATACGACATATTTAAAAAAAATATCGTCTAGTCAAATAAATTTATACTTTGTCAAATAAATTTTACATCCACATAAAAGAGAATAAAATTTTGTTTCTTTTATTCATCGATAGATTAAGAGAAATGTGTATTTTTAACTACACTTTCACTCTGTTTCTTAAAAAATAAAAAAACAAAAGAGACAAAGATTGAATATTTGATACATGTAGTTTTACTTTCGCGTACGTGCTTTTCTAATTAGAGGTAAAAAAAGTGAAAAAAAAAAAGAAAGATAAAGAGAATATCCTTGAGAATTTTCTCTTTTTCGCTGATTATTACGTTATTGCCGGGAGTCTCGGTTCTTGATAATCAAAGTCGATAATTCCACAAGAAGTTTCTCGGTGTACTATAATTGCGGCAGAGACTGTTTCTTTGCGCAGGTCGCCGCGGCTCGGAGATCCCTCCGCAAAGCAAATACATTATTCATATTTACGAGTCTCTCGTTTCCCTTCCTTGTGATTTGCTCTCCAACTTCTCTCCTCTCGGAGTTCTGTGCCCCGTAAATAATCTGACGAGTGCTTTAGTCGACCACGTATTAAATTAAATGAGAGTCATACTAAAAACTATCTTACCCGTTCCGACACTAACAAAAAAAAAAAAAAAAAAAAAAAAAAAAGCGGTTTTTATGAGTTTTCAGTCGTTAAACTCTACAGCAGTGGAAATACGTCCCGTGTTTTCACATCTTGCTGAATCAATAATATTCATTTTAGGAGTAAACGTCGATTCAAGCGTCGCGCGACCATGCTTTCAACCACTTCTATTACGCGCGATGGACAAACTAGTTAAATTTCAATCAATATTTACCACAATAATCACTTCACATTTCATAATTAACACTGTTACGACTTAATTTTGCGCGCGACCGGGCGCTCTCTCTTCGCTTGTTATATCTCTTTGATTGATGACTATTCACGCGCGCCGCTTGATCTTTTCTCTCACTTTTCTTTCGCAGAACCGAGGGAAACATCTAATTTTTTTTGTCGCTTCTCTCGTTGCTTTCTCTTTTGTGCCAATAATTGGTCGCAAACGAAGATCGAAACCCGTAATTAGAGTCGCGATTAAAGAGGACTGCACCAATATTTGCACTCAGCTAAATAAATTGGACCGAACTGTCGTCGCGCGTGTCGGGGATTCGATATTTTTTCAGATTACGTTACACATCAGTGATTTAGAAGCCATTCCAATTAGATTGCTCGGCGAAACCCCTGGCAATTTTTGAGATACATGTATTTTCTGTGCAAACTTTATTTGCTCGGCAATTGTGTAGTTCATTCGACAGATTGTTCATAAATACCTTTAATGACGCGTAAGCGCGTTCAGATAAGTCGCTTATACGTGATTCATCAAAGTCGTGTCTTTCGCGCGCCGTCACGTTTCGATGGAAACGCAGGTAATGATTGTATCGTCATTTATCACGTCTTCCGCAGCGCGCGAAAAGATATCGTATACGTGTTTCGAATATTGTGTTTAGTTATCTTTCCCGCGAGACAATTTATCACGTTCGATCCCTCCTCGCGACTGCCTCCTCACGAAACCATGAAATAAGCATTTTCTTTTAACATGCACGCGCAGCAGAAAATACAGCGCGCATCTTGCGACAGATTTTTTGTATCAATAGGATCCTGCAGACATTTTCACAAAGACATACTACGTACTTTTTATCCATACAGAGATAAATTAATTTTATTCAATAGATACATTCTTTGAAATACCGATATATTTGAAATATTCAACAAATCAAATTCTAGCAAATTTTAAAATTTAATTATCTGACGTTTCGTGTCCGATGCACGTGGCTCGTTCCTCCTCCTGTTACGAAATTACTTATGTTATCGAATTCTCGCCCAAGTATAAAAAATGACAGCGTACAGTTCGCGATAAAAAAAATGTGTTGCAGTTTTTTGACAGTTTGCTAACTTGATACGAAATCGTACGCAATCTGATTAATTACACGTAGCATATGTATCAAAGTTCATTGCCGCAGGAAATTATTCATTGAAGTGGCGTGCAGATAACAGGCATAATTAACCGATGTTTCATAGCTTTAGAACGATATAGCCGCGGCGTTTGCTAGAATTATTTTGTACGCTTAGTCGCATAGGGTAATTTGATAAAGCAGATATTCGGAAACAGATACGTGTGAATCTCTGCTATTGCAAATTATTGTTGTTACTTGATTAACGGAAGATTGATCTTGATGAGATTGACATTCGAAGTTTCATATACAATGGCCTTGTTCACGATGTAATTGTTCGATGTATTCCGTATGATTAAATTCTTATTTAAAATACATATGTTTGCTCGATTCATATAAATAAATAAAAAGATGAATAAAGGTTAACACAAGTAGTTATATATATATCAGAGTGAGAAAGACTATCGTATAAAACTTTTATACTTTTTATACTTTTATAGAGAAAATCGATCACAATAACTTTGTCATGAAATGTAACGACAAGCGCTTTTTGTAAATATAAAAAACTACATGTATCGATTTCTTTTTGCTGATATAATAGCTTACAAACTGGTACCCTCTATTCATGTGTATACGTACATATATATGCTGCATACAATCTTGCCTGTTTTCCCGAGGGTAAATTTATATTCGTGCGGATTATATATACGAGGGGATGTGATGCATTAGTGTTAAATTTGGATCCCAAATATGGTGCTGGTGAAGTCTAAATACAGGTCCGGTGTATCATATTTATGAATTATAATCGCTTTAAAGCGAACCGTCAGGAAACACAGCAAAACAACGTTCCCATAATTTATCTCGTATTGAAGCAATTATTAATAGATCTATGAATATAGAATTGATTGCGAGGAAAAAATTTATAATTTTGCGTGCTATCTGCATTCTTGTCAAATGTAATGTCGAAAATAAAGAGATTACGTTAGTGGAAAGCCATTCTCTCTTCAAAAAGTTTCCCTAATAAAAATATAATAACAATAAAACGCGAAAAATCTCCAACTTGAATTTTTTCACGCGAGAGTGGATAACTCCGCATATGTATCTGTCGGATATATAATTATCGCCAATTGTTTTTTATCTGAGTATCCCAGGATACTTCACGTAATTTCCGAGGTCGTGTTCGACAAACGGTACTATCGTCAGCGGGCCGTGTTTCTCAAAGTTTCACGGCACTTTGCGACTGTGTCGTTTGGAGAGGCGCGGTAGAGAGCGCTTGCGGATCGTTTTTCTATAGAGAGACGAGACGAGGCGAGAGTTCGAGCGCGCCGACAAGTTTTGCTGCTCGTAACATTGTCGCGCGGCGTTGAATATTTATTTTTTGCCGGGAACATTCTGCCGAGTTAGGCAGTATATCCTGCGTGAACACACCGCGTGCTCACAAAGCGACAATCTTCTCTTCTCGTACACAGAATAAAACTCGCCGAATAATTACGCAGATGGGACGTGAGAGATATCCGATGAAAGTGTCGGGAGAATTTACAGAAGGATCACAAATGCTAAGATGTTTCCCGTCGTTACGATGTTCGCTACACTCACCTGTCCGTTACTGCTGTCTCTTGTCGCGTTATTACTGTCAGTTACTACTGACATTCAAGTAGAAATGCCTATAATAAAGCAGACCAAGAATAGCTCTCTATGCTCGTACGTGCTTATTTATCTTTACTACGTTACATTTGTTATCTTTTTGATGATATTGAGACATAGTTAGTGCACTTGCACTTTGATAACATTTTACGACTTTGTCGTTGATGTAATTTGAGATTTTATCACAATTTGACAATATGTTTTTTTTTTCGGTTTTAAAAGTTGACAAGACATTTATGTCATTTTTTTCGAGGCAATGTAATTTCCGATTATACATATATATATATATTATTATCATACATATATATATATATATATATTATATATATATATATATGTATGATAATAATATATATATATGTATAATCGGAAATAATATATATATATATATATATATTATTATCAAACCGAAAAATCGAGTAAACAA